>CAHIKZ030005429.1:480000-505000 GCA_903632075.3 Acanthosepion pharaonis | reverse complement strand
TACTTAGTGATCAAAAGCAAAAACTAATAGCCCCCCACACACACCGCGCCCCGTATCCGACAGCTGAAGAAAAACAGTAGAACTTCAAAGAATATTGCACTGGGGGCCAAGTTACAAGAGATGCATCTGAAAGCATTTATTGCATCTAGTGGCATGTCTTCTATGCTTTCTTGAAAAGTATCGGGTTAAGAAATTTAGTAATCGTCTAAATGGGTCGTTCTTTTATATGCGTCTGTATATCTGCAGACACACACTTGCTGGAACACATAATTATGGGTAGAGATTGACATAACACATTTTTTTGCAGTCATTCCAGAGACGCCCACCCCTACAAAAGAACATAAAATGCCGGGTATTTTATTTGTATATGTGCCCACTTATCTCGAAGATTTTAAGAATGTTTATATATAAATATATCTAAGCATGTTTGTGTCTGTACACATATATTACAAAGGAAATCACGCGGACGCTCGTGCCGACACACACACACACACACAAACACACGCACGTACACAGACATAAAAAAATACACACCATGTAAGAAGTACTGAAAAGCCCCCAACTCTAACAAAAATCCCTTAAAATAAAAAAAAATTACGATGATGTTAATTTAGTCAGATTTTTAGAAATTGATCTGAACTTTTAAGAATCCCTCGTATAAACAACGTATTAAGTTGTTAAAAAAACTTTATTTGGGCCAAACAGTTAAAAATGCCATGCACCTTTCTTCTGATGCAATAAATCGAACGCCACACCATTCAATATATATATATATATATATATATATATATATATATATATATATATATATATATACACCACCACCTAAACCTCCACTATATATATATATATATATATATATATATATATATATATATATATATATATATATATATATATATATGTTTATAAATTATATATATATATATATATATATATATATATATATATATATATATATATATAAACACACACGCACACACACTATATATATATATATATATATATATATATATATATATATATAACGGTCAGAATAATCTCCGCACCTGAAGATTGCAGGAACAGCATGAAATTCCGAGTCGTGATATCGACGTTGGATATTATGTATATTCACTAATATATACTTATAGCTCTGTTTTATAAGATTGAGCACTGTATTTATGACACCTGTGCAAGTATATATGTGTATGTATATTTTTTTAATCTTACCCATACCTATATATATATATATATATATATATATATATATATATAGTAATAAATAAATTTAAATGTTCATTTATCTTGTCCCTACTCTGTGTTTCGTGGAGATTACATTCGTTCGTCAGAATTGAATTTATTATTTCCAAAATAAGAAAGAGAAAATAGAATGAACGTGAAACTCAGTGTCGGAAGAAGATAAGTGACCAATTATTTTTTCTTCTTACTATCAATGTCTTTTTCATCATAACTTCTGCTATGTGCCGTATCTTCTCAGTTTTGGCTGCAAAACAATGTTTATTTCTGTTTATATGTTTATACCCCAAAACTCTGCTAAAATGTATCTGCACAAATCATTTTAAAGTAATCTTCATTAAATCTTAACGTTGTAATCATGTTTAGATGTAAAAATCCTTATAACAAAAGCTTTGTTTCTTGAAAAGAATTAGACTGTATTTGTTTTTGTTAAATTTAATATAGCGTAAAGTTGTTGATCATAAATTTCATGTACTTGGGACGGTATTGCAAAAAAAAAAAAAAATGATAATTCTTAAAATTTAACAGCAGCTGACGAAAAGTTTCTTAAAGTTTTTTGAGTTGTCTATCAAAAAGGAACCTGCAATTTACAAGACTTTTTTCTGTTATTAACGTACTGATTGGAATTCATTTCGTGACTTTCTTCGAGGTGACTGAGATTATTAACTTTATTAACCTTCCTATTGGGAATTGTGCCACCGAGATTTCTTCTTGTATTAAAGCCGGCATAGATGCTTCTGTAACTCTTCGGAAATACCAGTTAAAACCACAATCTTCTCTTTGGTTCAAGCCTGTCTGTTCAGTGCCAACAGCCCACAGGTATCACTTCTTCCGTTTGTTCCAGCCTAATGTTTCCGTTCACAATAGACACCTCTTTACGTCTGCATGTAATCATTGTAGACGTGTCATCAAAGAGGCTAAGTTCTTGTTTGCTGTGATAATGAGGTACCGTATAGCCTCTAACAAGTTCGGTTCTTGAGATTACTGCAGGTTCTGTAATAGTGTCTTGTATTGCGTGAATTTTATACTTTTTTTAAAGTGAGGTCTTAAATCTCACTCTATTGCAGGTATAGTGAAATAGTCTGTAGGACGGGCATTAGCAAACTTTTGTTCTGGCCAAATCTCCTTCTTATGTCTAGCAGATGTTTAAAATTTAATTTAAATTTCGGTGGTGTTTTAACAAAGAATGGATTATGTGACACAGAGATCCAAACACGTATTGGACGAGCGAAAAGATGTATTCCAAATATTAAGCAAGATACTAAGAAACGGAGAACATTCCTTAGAAGAAAAAAAAACAGTGCTGCGTTGCTCTGTGTTAACTATCTTCTTATATGACAGTAAATGCTGGACAATCTCCCCATGGATGCGTAGAAAACTGGAGCTAGAAGAAATATGGTTCTACAGAAGGATACTGAGAATTTCATTCATGGAGTGAGCAAGCAACAAGGGAGATTTTAAATAAAATGACCACAGAAATAACACTTCTACTCAAAATCAGGAAAAGATATATGAAATTACTTGGACACCTAATGAGAAGGGAGGGCTTAAAAAAACCCTCGTGAGCAAAAAAAAAAAAAAATTTACCTGACGAACTTGTGAGAATGGATGGTGGAATTTAGCAAAGGGAGAAAAACTGCTGAGGGCCAAGAGGATAGAAAGTTTTGGAGAGCTCTGATCGCCAATGTTCTGAAGAGACGCAATATAATAAGAAGAAATCAAGGCTGTAAAAGAAGCTGTTTTTATTGCTGCTTACGGGCGCGTGTTACCGTGTAACACAGTACTTCTGCCGCATAACTGGGTCATCGGCGATTAAATCATTTTTATTTTTCGAGTAGGAAGGATAGCTATACATACAGAAGGATGACAAACATTAGTCGGCAAAGCTTTTTGTTTTAATAACTCTCACCCAATACAAGGCATAAGAGCCACTCAGGAGAGAGGGTTACTGTGTGGATTTGCGTTAAAAAAATCTGAAGCAGACTTTAGAAGGAACCGGAAATCCAATCCAAAAGTTTAGTTTCACGTGATATGTCTCTTCCGGATGTCTCAGTTATTTCTCTTTAACTCAAGCATTTTGGTTCACCACTTTTGACTGGGATTGAACTCACAACGCTTTGGGTCTAGTCACGGGAGAGTTGAGTGAAAGGGAAATGACTGATACATCCAGAAGAGGCATGGCACGTGGAACAAGGACAATCTACCCCGGTAGACGAAATAAAGTGTTCGGTTCGAAATACCAATCACCTGAAGAAGGCCGGAGCGCACAACGGCCGAAATGTCGTGAATATGGCAATGAATATGAGTATAAAAGTTCGATTAATGTAAATATTCCGTAAAACATTTTTACAGATATGTCACCCGGAGAAAAGAAATAGATAAACTTTCGACAGTCAATCTATCATTATGGCTGTCAACACGTAAAAATAACACCTACCATATTGGAAATATTCAAATTAATCAATTAGCTTGAAATTAAAATAAAAGATTTTTCATTTGTAAAAATTTATTTTAAAACTTAGGTATCGCGTTTCTTTGGAGGTACCTATATACGTATATATATTGAAAACTTTAGGTAGAAACATATGCGTTTATGTGTGCGTGCGTTTGCGTGTGTTTTGCTGTCTGGATGTATATACAAGCGTATAGTTTTATAGTCTCTTTGTGTTCATTTTCAAGTACATTCATATTAAATGTACCTCAATGTATCTAAACTTGTAAACGTACGTCTATGTAAATATAGCCATGTATTTGTTTCTGTTTCGTGTATGCGCTTGTGCCTCTTTGTGTGTGTGTGTGTGTGTGTGTGTGTGTGTGTGTGTGTGTGTGTGTGTGTGTGTGTGAATGCGCACTCTCTTTTCCCCATGAGTGTATATAATTGGTAATGTCAGCTAATAAAACGGTCGTATGCTATCGCAATCTCGAAAGCGCTCCAGGACTTTTGAGTGGCTTTTGATGTTTTTAGAATCTAATTCACTTATTCGTCATTATTATTTCTTCATTTCTTTCTCTTATTACTTTTTGACGATCTCATTGTGTTTTGTTTATTTTCTCAGCGTTCTTTAGGCGCGCTTCTGTTTTCGTTTATTGTTATTATTTACTTGTTAACTACCTTCTCTGAAACAACAAAGGCAAATTCCGAAGCTGATTCTTCGACAATCATGAACGAGTCACCGATGAAAACGAGGCAAGCAAAAAATAAAAATAAAAATAAAAATGGATATGCCATCAACTTTCTCAAATAGTTTCATGCGTCGATGCCAGTTGGTAATCTTGTTGTTGTTGCTCTTCTTCTTCTTCTTCTTCTTCTTCTTTTTTTTTTCTTCTTCTTCTTCTTCTTCTTCTTCTTCTTCTTCTTCCTCCTTCTCGCCCTCCTCCTTCTTCCTTTTCTTCTTCTAAACGTCTTACTCTTCATAGCTTTTACTCTCTTCCTGTTATCCAACTCCACCCCCGTTTTGCCATCCATTCCCATGAACTCTTCAGGTAGTTGGGTCTCTACCAGCTCCTTTCGCCTTTGATACACCCCATGAGTATCAATTTTTCCAAGCCATCCTTTCTCGTTATATGTCTGTCCTAGGATTCCAGCTATCTTTTTCTGATAATGAGTACAAATTTCCTTTTTGCTTTCATTATCTTTCTTACTCGTTGCTTACGCGCACTGTCTAGCATTCTTAGCATGAAAACTTAAGTACATGTATTCAATGCATAACGACATTTATTCCAAACGCAAGGACGTTTATTCAAAACTGAAGGACGCTTTATGAAAACGTAAGCACACTTATTCAAAAAATAATTCTTTTGTTCATAAACTATAGATCTTCAAAAGGAATTTTCATTATTGCATCTATAATGACTTTCTTTCAAATTCTGAGTATTATTCTTCAAATTTAAAGAAAAGCAGGAATAAAAGGAAGTTGGTTTAAAAGAGGCACGATGGCGTAATGGATGGCGATTCGGATTAAGGAATCGGAGAGCCGAGTTCGAATTCCAGTCGAATCCATTACATACACTTACATGCAATTGGGAAAGGTATGAATCCTCTTTCTCTCTCCCCAGCTATGGGTAAATAGCAGGACTGACACGGATCTATAGCCTTGGTTGGCAACTGGTCTACCGCAGAAAGAAATGTTAACCTACTGCAGGAAATGTATTCGTCAGTCATGTATTGCTATCATGATCGCCTAAGCGTGTATCAAGCATGGCACATAAGTGACTGACTGGTTTAAAAGAAAAACCAAATTATCGCGTCATGAAAAAATTTCGAAGTGTTCAGACCCAAATCGCAAAATTTAAAATGGTTCAGCAGTCATTTTATATCTAGAAAAATAATCCAAATTCGTACAAAAGTAGGCACCAATGAAAATAGAGCATTTAAATTTAAATTTCAAATCTGTAATAAAAAGCTAGCAGTGATAATTGAAATATGTATCTTTTAAAACCAATCAGCATTCAAACAGCCGATACTTGAACTACCTCCAAGTGTGCATAGAATCTTCCACCACCACCCTCCTTAGTATCAGTCAACTCCCCTGTAGCCTCACCTGTCTAATTGATGCTATTGAGTTTTCCATTGCCAGCCCATTGCACAACCTGTTTTGAATTCAGACATGTCCTTCTCCGTAACTGATTGCCAACTAAATTTTGATAATCCGGTCTTCCTTGCTATTTAACACATAAATGGGGAGTGGGGAGAATAGAAACGGATTCATACTTTTCCAAAGTTCATTTGTGTGAAAGTGAACACAAATGTTGAAATCGTATGGACACATCATTAGGGCCAATAATCTTTCCATGGCCATTCTTTGAGATACTAACTTAGAGAAAAGAAGAAGACACAAAGAGAGTAAAAAATGGGCTAACAAAGTCATTGTGTGGACTGGAAGAATACTCGCAGTGATTCAGACATTGCGACGCAGCCGAGACATGTGATGGGAGCTGGTCAGGTGCTCAACTGCACAGCGATCCTACGATCACAGTCACTCGATGATGAAGAACACAGTGTTCAGGTAGTTGAAGGTTTCGTCCGTTAGCACTTTGATTTTCGTTGATTCATGGTGCGTGTTCCATACTGCGCCAACATCCGGCGATGGATTTCCGCCTCTAATCGGGAGGTTTTGAGGAGCGTCGAACCTCCCCTGAATTGTTTTTGCTCCCAGGTCCACCCTGACTCGGGGTTGTAGCAGCTGTTAGGGTCCCAGTTATGGGTAAATTGTTAACCCTAAAACTTGAGTCAAAACACTATGAACGTATAAAAAATTTAATAGGAAAAATAATAGCAATAAATTTTCATAGTAAAAAAAAAAATACCAGCAATATGTTTTTGTAAAAGAAATTACTAATGCTCCCGAGAAAATTAAATTTCTGCATTAAATGACCCATAAGGTGTTTATGTGCCACTAAATAAAGAAATAAATAATGCATGGATGTGCGCGTTGCGTAGCCTCTATTGATGGGTAAAGTGGGATTGGTGAATTTAAATTCCATCCGAGGGTATTGCATTCGCTTTCTCATCATTATCATATTATATCATGTCATTGATTCAATCCAGGAGAATGCCAACTCTGATTATATATATATATATATATATATATATATATATATATATATATATATATATATATATATATATATATATATATATATATATATATATATATACTGAGTAGAAATTTTATAAGTATAGGAAAGTATACTCGCTCGGAAAACCTTCAGTATATTGATTTGCAAATAAACAAGCCAACACCAAAGGGGATAAAAGGGTATAAAAAAAAGAAAGAACCAAGAACATGTACGTTAAACGAAAATAATCGTCCAGTATACGAGTTCAAGACCCAAAGAAAAAAACCCGATGAGAGTATCCAAAACAACTAAATAAGGCCAGCTTTTTCTGACGATCCGCTTATGTGAAACCTTGGTAGGTTTGTCTGGCTCTCTAGGTTTAACTATATATATATATATATATATATATATATATATATATATATATATATATATATGTGTGTGTGTGTGTGTGTGTGTGTGTGTGTGTGTGCACTAGCTGCGGCAAGTACAGCAGTAAAAAAAGGTAGCGACAGGGTTAATCTGCAGAATCAGAGTATAAAAGTCGAATCCATTTATCAAGAGCCATGAAAAATATTTACAAAAACAAAAGAATCTCGTAGGAGTCTACTATCAGCTCTGATACACAAATATGCAGTTCTTGCTTAGAGAAAAGCGAAAAGACATATTTACAACTAACCACCAAAATTTCGTAAAATCCTGTCGCCGGAATTCGTACTCAAGTATTCTTCCTTTCACATTCTTCTCTCGTATTCCTCCTTCACAATTTTTTTTTCTTTTGATGTCTGTCTTGGCTGGTAGTCTGTCTGTCTGTCTGTCTCTCTCTCTAGATATATATATGTGTGTGTGTGTGTGTGTGTGTGTGCGCGCGCGTGCGCGTGCTTTAAAAATCAGGAGGTCAGTTGCCTTAGTTTCAACCTTACGGTATCCTCAGGCGATTTTTATCAAATGACCTCTTAACGCTTTATTTTTTAAAACTAACTGCGAATTAGTTTTGAGATTGCTGACGTTTTGTCTATTTATTATTGTTTCTACATTACTAATGCAGCTGTAGCTTAATTTAACTGTGTATTTTTGCACTGTACAGTAAGATATAGTTAATACTAGTAAAAGCTCTACGGGCAATAGCAAGGGTGTCATTGGTTTATCACGGCTTTAAAATAAAGGCGTTAGTTAGTGCCATGTGTCCTTGAGGACACATTGCACAGTGGATAAAGGCGTTGGTTAGATCCAGTGACAAGAACCAAAGAGTGTGAATTCAATACCTGGTTAAGACGGTGTAGGACTTGGAGAGGGGAATTAACAGGAGATAACTGATAACTGGCATCCATTAGACATGGCACGTGAAACTAGAACAGTCTACCCAAGCGAGCGAAATAAAGGGTTCAGTTCGACATTCCAACCACCTGAAGAAGGCCGGAGCGTATAACGACCGAAACGTTGTGATAAATATGGCAACAAAGGTGAGGATGATAGTCCGAACAATGTAAATAGTGTACATAATACCTCATCTCGGAAATATAAACATATACTCATTAAGTATGTTATACAGTTTGCCTCTGTCCCTCTTGTTTTCAATCTCTCCTGTGAGTATCAGATTTTCCAAGCTCTCCTTCCTCATTATGTGCACCGGGGATTTCAACTTTTTTCTTCTTGATGTTAAGTATAAGTTTAATTTTTATTTCTATTTTCTGTAAAACCTTGTCGTTGGCTCATGTCCGTGATATGTTATCCTCGGCATTCTTCTGTAGAACTACATTCCTGTTCCTTTATGTCTCTTCTTCATTTATAAGGAGACTGTCTATGGATAGTCTCCTCAAAAATGAAGAAGAGACTGTTATATAAGAGGAAATTGTGATACTATTTAGCTATGGTAATTGGCTAACTAATTAACCCTAGAAATTAAGGCAGGAAATATGGAAGTAGTTATCCCGAAAGATATGCCGTTCAATGTTAAGAAGATTTTATTTTATTTACGAAAAGGATACTTTTCACAAAAGACAGTAAACCCGTAGAAAAAGCCATATGTGAGATTTTATCAAATTGATTAATATTGTTGTAAAGAAGTACCTTGCCGAGAGAAATGGGAGAATTCGGAAGGATACACAACGCATTAAGATATCAGGCAGACCACATGGCGGTCATAAAAATTTCGGCCTGAGACGATTGCCGATACAGGGTAGGGAGAATCAATATTAATTATCTTTCCAAGATATCATTTTTTTTTCTTGAGTGCCGGCAAGAAAAGGCAATATGATAATTATAAAATTTTGGCATTTGTCTCGATACAAGTGGAGAGGTCCGTTATTATTTATTTTACCAAGGTGTCGCTTTAAGACGCCGAGACGTTGAGTAGCAATATGGTGATTGTAAAATTTTGGGCAGGAGAAAAGATAGAGTGGAAGAATTGTGATCTGGTAAGATAAAGAATTTAATTTCTCAAGAAGCCAAGGGTTCTAGTATAAGCTAACTTCACGAAGGGACCAGATGGCAAACTTTGACATTGATTGATGGAATTGGTAAAGAGTGCTGCTTAAGTAGACTCTGAGTGACCAAAAGATATGATAGATTTTAAGTGGCAATATGGGATTCGTAAAAATTTTGGCCGATGGGAAAAAGGAGAATTTTTTAAACAAAAATTCTGGGTTATAATTTTAAGGAGGCCAGCTTAGCCACACCCGCACGGTCGGGATGCGATTGGTCGAGTGGTAGCAATGGTGATAGGCGGAGGGGAATGGATGAGAAGGACGGAGAAGTTATTGACGCCCACTGAATGAGATAATGTGAGAGAGGACGAGTTTAGGAGGATAGCTCTCCTCAGACCTCCCCTTACGGACGAGGGAGAGCCGAAAAAAAAGGAAAGTGATTAATATTCCAAAAATGGGAAGTAATCAACTTTCCTAGCCTGACAACAAAGAGATTTCTGGTTGGGAATCGAGATTTACCGAGAACCTCAGGCCGCGTCTGGCCCCGCACCAGGTTTGGGTCGGTATCCATATAAACGAACGTCCTCGTGCCGTTCGACAGTCAGTCAGTCGAGTCAGTAGGTAGTCAAGTCAATTCGAGTAGCGGGAACCAGAGTGTTGCCTCACAGAAGCTAACCGAGAGATTCCACGACCTCCGACTTCGCCCATCCTAAAAATAGCAAGTTATACTGACGAACAAAGCCAAGCCAGGACCTAAGAACTAAATCAGTTGACTTTAAGATACCAAAACTTGCTTGAAACGTAAATATGTCACATTCCGTAGAAAATGGTCTGGGAGAGAAACACATTCCTGTATATAACAGACGGATAAAGTTAATTTGTTATTTCTTAACATACGTGAACCTCTTGAGTTTTCTTTTATTTGCTTCTTTTTCTTTACGCTTGTGCGATAACACGTTAAGTCTGGAGTCAGCTTATACTCCGGCCCGACGTCTGATTCATCTCGTCTACCTAAGTTCAAAATCATAACATGAGTAGGTTAAACTTGAGATTGAAGCAGTTACTGTGGTAACTAGACGTTGGAAGCGACCTGGGAACGACAAAGCTGGTATCGAACCGTACAGCTGGTGTGAAGCCGTTAACATCGACGACTAGAGCTCGACCCTGGACTTGCCAATGTCACATATTGGTATCCTGACAAAGGGATTCCGCCGAGTAGCGACGACCACCGATCGACCGAGACACAGGCTGGTGGTAGAGACTATGAGTCAACCCCAAAACGCCGGTGGAAGAAACATTACAGCTTCGCGCCGCGACTGGGAGTTGACCACGAGCCGAGAGCTCAGTGTCACACAGGCATCAAGTAACAGTTCAGTACGCGTTTTGTTTCCAATTAAGTTTTTCTGTCTTAATACTCTGCTTAGGTTTTGGAAGGCATCTTTCGCTATCACAAAGTGCCTTCGGATTTCCATGTCACACATTCCGTCCTCTATTATAACACGTTACAGATTATTAATTTTTTTTTTTTTGTACCCGATTGATTTTGGTATCTCCGCTTTGTAATTTGCATTTTGGACTCATTCTTTTTGCTAACAACATTGAAATATGTCTTTTTGCAGTTTATATTCAATTTTTTCTTCACTAAATTCTGCAGGAGCTTTTGTAGTATTTTTTTCCGTGTCTGCTATCAACACAATGCCATCTGCATATCTTACGTTGTTAAGATTGTGGCCGTCAATAATGAATCATAATTCCCTCGCTGAATAGGTTGAAATCTGAATTTAGTCTTACAGCAAACTATATATATATATATAATCTGGAAGTGGCATACCATTTTTTGTGGAATATAGTAACCATAACGCAAACCGAATATTGCATCTGAGAGGGACAGAGTTTCAAAGGTGAAAATTTGCTTACATTTTCCAGGTGCTTATTATGCATTCAGTGAGCGTAATGATAGCGTTGAAATAGATAATACGCTTACCTTTATAATCAAATAAATTTGCATTTTGTACGGAACAATTTTAAGTGTACCTTGCTATTTGGGAATAGACGACTAACATATTAGGTTGGTGCAAAAATATTGACGTAATAATGTCGTTTTTTGACGTTAAAAAATACGTCAAAAACGACATTATTACGTCATTATTTTTGCACCAACTTAATAGATCGGTAACGAGATATCATTGTTCAAATAACCAATGGTAAATGCAAGTTATATTCTAATAGTTTCTTTTCTCACACTTACTGACTGTGGAAGTCTCTTCAGTTTTCTAGTTTACCTGCTGCTGACTACAATCTTAAAAAATTTAAATGCAAAGCCTATTGCAATCTTGTTTTTTTCCTGAAGCGTGTTCTTATTTTATCCTTTCTCCTCACAAACGTCTTCAGATATTCTTTCAGTCTCAGTAACCCCCTTCCATCTTAGTGCCACTATCGCCTTGCTTAGGTGAAATGATATATATATATATATATATATATATATATATATATATATATATATATATATATATATGTGTGTGTGTGTGTGTGTGAATATATATTATATATTTATTTATATATATATGTATTTATATATATATGTGTGTCTGTAATTTATTTCCTATCTATATATATATATATATATATGTATATAATTAATCCATTTCCTAATATATATATATATATATATATATATATATATATATATATTTATTTGATAGATGTGAGTTTGTGACCCTGGGTTTCACGCTTTTTAGTCTTTTTTTGCAAGTGGATGCAGTTAATATATTTGTGTTTTCTACTAGTATGTTCCTAATAGTGTCGGGTAAATCTGAGTGTGTGTTTAAATAATGGAAGCTCTAATAATAAAAAAGAAAAAGCCAACTCTTAACAATATTAACTATGAACAAAGCCACAATGTGCTAACCGTATTCGGAAACTAAAAATATCACTACCACACACCGAACATACACAGAACACACACACTCTACTAAGCTGATAATCGAATAATCCTTGATAATGTCTAAAGGTATAGCCGAAAGCGCTCGGAAATACAGAACATTCAGACAGTTCTTACACACTCTTTGTCCAGAAAAGAAAGCTCTTGTTAGAACACAAGAAAAATTAAATAAAAAGCTCAACCGTAGTACCTTGTCTGTCGTTTTTAATGAAACATGCTATATATATATATATATATATATATATATATATATATATATATATATATATATATATCCTTATATATAGATATATATGAAACAGACTGTCGCTACTTGGTATAGACCTATGTATCCACTTTTATATTTGCACGGGCAGGCTCTCTTTGATATTGAGTACTTTTATTCATCAATATAGCTTGCCTTGAAATTATACCTTTACCATATAACAATCCATTTCCTAAAATATATATATAGCGACACACACACACACACACACACACACACACACACACACACACACACACACACACACACACACACACACACACACACATTATATATATATATATATATATATATATATATATTTAAGGGTAATTTGCTCGCAAAGTCATGTATTCGCTGAAAGTATAGATGTATTAAAGTAGTTGTTTTTTCTTCCTTTTTTGTGCGTATAACCATCTATTTCTATCTATCAATCTATCTATTTTAAATTATTTTTAAAGTATCTCTACCAATATTTAATTAGGAAACATGTTACATTTATATTGTTTTCTTTAGTTGACATCTTCCTTGTTATTTTAACCACATTTCATTGTTTCTGCTTTTATCAAAATATCTTCCATTTCTTGGCTTTTCCTCCTCTTTTCTGTTTTTCTCTCTTAAATCCTATGTCGGTACATCTCAGAAATAATTTTCTACTTTAAAAATATTATCTACTATTTCTTCTCTTTTTTTTGTTTTTCATTATTCATTTTAAAAGTAATTTTAATCTTTATTCCTCGAAATCATCTCTTGTGACCTTTGAAGTAAGAACATTCAAAATGCGATTCGCATATATATATGTAAATACATTTTGATGTTTTTTTGTATATTTAGAAATTTATTTCTGTTTTAGAATATATTTTCTCCCATATACAAAATTACCCTGATCTTATTTAATTTCAGAAAAGTCATTTTAGACTATTATCTTTCCTTAAATCATACAAGCCGAAACGAAACTTTCAGGAAAAAAAAAAAAAAGCAGCATTTATATAAGAACGGAAGCTGAAAAGTTCTTTGCCAGACTCACTTCTCAAAATCTGACCGAATGACCAAATACCTAAACTTTTTGGAGGATGGTCGAGAAATCTTCAGCAACAGAATTAAAAATAACAGGGAATAACAAGAATAACAGGGAAAAAGCTCTTAGATATAGACTTTTTTTCGCCTGAATTTCTAGTATCTTTTTACTCTCATGTGACGCGCATGCGTAATTCCGGCTTTCTTTATTTTTCACAATTGATCAAGCTTTTCAATTTATAAAGGCAAATAAATAAATGAATGGAGACAAAGAAAAAAAAGAAAAGAAAAACGAACGCCACTATATCGCGATTTCTTATTTCCATTTCCGGTTGCGAATGTTTGCGATAAAATTGGAAATATTTTCCTGAATTTAAACACAAAAATGTTGCAATGTATATTATAATTATGTAGCGTTTTTTATTCGTTCAAAAATTATATATCCACATATAGATATGTATATCTATGTAAGTATACTAATAAGAAATATATATTTTTCCTCACTCTTCAGTACAACTCTGAGTCGCAGGCACATGGTAATTGTCAGGCACGGATTGAAAACTGACCGTTGTGAAATTAACATTTATAACCTACTATCTCTGTATGTCTCTCTCTCTCTCTCTCTCTCTATCTATCTATCTATCTATATATATATATATATATATATATATATATATATATAAACATATATACACACACACATATATATAATATCAAAAGAGAGTGAGTAAATGTGGGGAAAAGTTCAAATGACTTTTCTTACGATTACAATATATATATATATATGTATATATAAGCGCACTGAGTTTTGCTTATAATAATAAAACACACCGGCCTTCTTCAGGTGATTGGAATTTCAAACTGAACATTTTATTTCGTCAACTGGGGTAGATAGTTCTAATTCAACATTCCATGTGTCGTCTTCCAAACGTTTCAGTTATCTTCCTTTAACTCAACTTACCATGTTTTTTTTCATCACTGCAATAACCAGGTATTGAATTCACGAGTCTTTGGGTAAAGTCACTGATCCAACCAACGTTTTTATCCACGCACCGAAATATATATATATATATATATATATATATATATATATATATATATATATGAAAATTAAGATGTATAATATTTTATACGTTCAGAATAATTTTAGGAAAATCTGTGACAAAGTGGAACATTTTTTTCATAATTTATTACTGATTTTATTTTAATAGATTACATTTATTGTGTTTATCTGACGTTTTTCTACGTTGGGTATATCTATAAAATAATTGAAGAACATAACGTGAGAGCCTTTTTATATATATATTTTTAAGTAATCAGAAATATAAAATTTTAGGAAATTATTTTCCGTACTCTAATGTTTTACTGAATTTTAGATACTTTGTCTTTAAATTTAGTCTGTTTATATTAGTTATATTATCATCTTATAATGCCGTGAAGGAATATCCGTATCTAGGAAAATCTGCACGTTTATACGCATTCAAAAAAAAAAATCAAAATCTTTTTTCAAATATACTGGGAAACATTAAATTAGAATAAGCTTTCCGATTTATGGTTAGTAATTTTTTTTTCATAATAACAATATCAATTATTACATAATTAATAATTAATTGATAATAATAATAATGATAATGATAATAATTAATTTATGAAGAATTTTAAAAGATTTAAAGCTTTATAAACTATTCTACTTCATGTAAAATTTCATTATTCTTTGAAAAAATTTAAAGTCCATAATCCATCATATTCATAAAAGCAAATAAAAGATTTTCTAATTGACTAATGTCTTAGTTTTATTGCGTTTTTTATTTTACGACTCAGAGTATATTTTCAGTAACTAGGGGTTCCTGTTTTAGAAAAAAAATTGATGAATTAAATTCTCAAAGAAATTCTGCTTGAAACTAATATAAACATTAATTATTGCACCATTGAATTTCTCGAATGTCCATAAAATTAAATAAGTGGGTGGGTATCAGATATAAAAGAAAAAAACACTTTTATTAAGATTTTCTAAAAAAACAAAAAACATTTAAAAAAATAATTTACTTCATTTGTGAATGTCTTGAAAGTTCTGACAATTTTTTGGCTCTTGCAAGAATTTGCCATTCTAATTTATAGTCTATCCACTGACGCAAGCAAAACAAGATTTTTAACCCAAATTTCGAACGTTCTAAAAAGGATTAAAGATATAATTACATAAACAAAAATACTTCCTTCCTCTTAATAATAACATCAAGATTTTTACGTTAAAACAATTTTTCGTGATAATATGCTCTTTTATCAGCGAATTAATACATGTACCTATATATATTACCATTATAGCCAAAATGTTAATAATGAATGAATAATTTGGACTATAACATATGCGAATAGGTTTATGGTCACATAACGTTGAAACATCGGTTCTCGTACGATCACCGAAGTTAAGCAACGTCGATCCTGGTCAGTATTTAAATGGGTGACCGCCTGAAAATACTAGGTGCTGTAATCTTGGATGCGCGGGTGGTAAAATGGAAGAGAAACATGTGAAGATTATGAGGAGAAGAGTTTATGACTGTGCTGCTCAGGGAAGCACCCGCGTTAAAATGCCAATTCTTGGGGAAGATGTGAATCAAAAGTTTTTTTTTAAATTTTGTCGGAAATATAGTATCTTCGACTAATGTACACGGTTGTCCGAAAGTCTTGTCACAACTACATGACAAAATTTTCGATTTCAGATGACTGACAAGAAAACGGTGTTCAGATAAACTTTCCCGATGTGTGACAGCGTCAATGAAAGTGAATAAATTGAATCCAGTACATGTGCTTTGTTTTATTTTATTACTCACTTCTATTGTACTCATTGCGTTTTGGTGGGGGTGACAAGACTTGCGGACCACCTTGTAGGTAATTGAAGTGATAATCTTTTATGTATTGTGGTACTTCAGAATCATAGCTGTCATGACTCTTCACTACTTCCTATGTACGTCATTTTGCAGTTAGGAAAAAAAAGTTTGTTGTATATATGTATAGACCCACTTACGTAAACGCGTGCACGGAACAGAGGTAAAAAATGACTCAAGCTAACATTGGCACTTCTACTTTGGGGTCGTTTCAGTCGAGGGTGAACTATTGCCTTGGGTGACGGTGGCGCCTTAGGCTAAAGCTTAAAATTGGTAATTTTCGTGACTGTCTAACCGAAGCTTCTTTCACCTATTAACTTTATCGAGCCCAACCATACAGGAAGTATCCACTATTCTTCTCAGTCATTCATTTTTCTCATATCACGCACACACACACATTTACATATATATATATATATATATATATATATATATATATATAAAATTTAAAAACTTAAACACTAATATTCTATGGTCATAGTTTATTCCATTTGAATCGTAATATGATTCAATTCATCAGACCTACAAATTGAATGGAATTTGTAAGTCTGATGAATTGGATCGTATTTACAATTTCAATGGAATAAATTATGACCATGGAATATTAGTGTTTAAGCCTTTTTATTATATCCTTACTCAGTCCTGGACATTGAGTTCTACCTAGATTCTATCCTCTTGGAATTTCTTTTATTAAAAAATATATATATATGTATGTGTATGCATGTATGTATATATATTTATATATTTTGCATATGTATGTGTATATTTACCACTAATATTATCTATCTATCTATCTATCTATCTATCTATCTATCTATCTATCTATCTATCTATCTCTCTCTCTCTCTCTCTCTCTCTATATATATATATATATATATATATATATATATATATATATATATATATATATATATATGGATGGCTATGGTTATTTAAAAAGAAAAAGCAAATTTCGAAAAATTAATAAAGACAAATGTTAAGAGACAGAAAAGCATTGAACATATTACTAGACAGGAAAAGGTTCAAAGTTTATTATTTTAATATTACATTTCACAAATTGAAGTCCACAAAACGACTTTTCTCGGGGTTTGTCCATTTGTGATAATTATAAAAATTTAAATTTATAAAAATCTGGAAAAAAAATACAAACAAAAAGAAGCATTTAAACAAGATCGAAAAAAAATTCATTTATTTTAATAACTTTGAACCTTTTCCGATCTAGTAACGTGTTGAATATGTTATTGTCTCTTAGCATTTGTTTTTATTAAATTTTAAAAATCTCTTCATTCTTTTAAAATGGCCCTATATTGTAATACAGGTTTATTCAAAACGAAAGTGCAGATTTCGAAAATTTAATAAAAACAAATGCTAAAAGACATAAACATATTCAGCACATTAGTCGATAGGAAAAGTTTCAAAGATTATTATTTTACTGTTACAGTTCGCAAATTGTAGTACACAAAATGAATTTTCATGTTGTGTGGCCATTTTAAAAATCTTTTTGAATAACACATTTTTTAAATAACACTTTATATATAAAAAAGGATACATGACGATAAATTTCTAATTATAAATGCTCTGAGGGCGCTTATTTTAGTGACCCAGTATTGTAGAGCACATTTTTCCTTGTAAGCTCCTCTATCGTGGTGTTATTGTTCCCTATGACATTGAACACTTTTTTGTCGCACCGGTAAACCATTTCTGATGGAATTTATTTATTTTCTTTATTTATTCGGCTATTTTGATCTTGATTACCCTCCCCCTGGCAAATTTGGTTGGCTTTCCATCTTGGACTTGCCTGGGGGTATGGAAGTTTCTATTTTACAAACTACAGCTACCGACAGCCTAATGATTGCGGGGAAGCGCTTAAAACAGGCTGTCGTGGTCTGTCACTGCCTACTGGAATTTGACGGTAAATTGATGGTGTGGGCCGGTATAAGGGGTGACAGAATTATTGGACTAATTTGTGAAAATCTTAATGCAGGAAGGTATCTTAACATGTTGCAAGAGGAAATTCTCCCATCCCTGCTAAACGAGGGAGATGACTACCCAGTTTACTTCAAGCAAGATGGAGCCCTACCTCATTCTGGTCATCAAGTGGGTCAATATTTCGATCAGCAGTTTCCGGATGCTTGGATTGGTCGGCGTGATCATGTGGATTGGTCTCCAAGATCTCCAAATCTCTCCCACCTTGATTTCAATCATTGGGCCACTTGAAGGGCATGGTGTATCAGGTGAAAGCAGGAGACATAAATCATCCCAAGCAACGTATCACAAACGCCATTACAAGCATAACCTTAAATGTGCTAATGCGTTGACATCATGTGAAGAACTCGTACTAATATGTGTTTTCAAAAGAGTGGTAATATTATAATATTATATATATATATATATATATATATATATATATATCATACAGTAATTCATCAAGTCTAGAAGAATGCTCAACAGAATGCCGAAAGCACTGGACAGTCGTTTCATCTTATTTGGGACTCACCAGAAATACGCATCCATTAATCGAACTCAGCCGTTTCAATACAACGCAAGTGTCATACCAACTGTACCAACAGGCCTCAGTAACGAAGAAAAAACTGAATAGACTCGATATAGCGCCGCTACTCAGAATGTATTCATAACACAACGGGTTGTGCCACAAGAGCAACGTCTTTCCTTTCTCCTTAACCGTTCCATCGCAGAGCATTAGCTGGGTCCATCACGGATATACAAATGAAAGTATTTTGAGGAATTAGAATAATAAATATAGTAATTCATCCAGTCTGGTGATAGAGAGAGAGAGAGTTCGTCCTAAAAATGTATACACGAATCTGTAAAGGAAAAACTTGTATCATAACCTAATACTAAATTTATTCAGACATCACGAAAGATGATCCTTAAAATGGTGGCCTTTAGGTTCCAAACATTTATTAGTGCGGCGAACTCCTGCTTGGGCAACGTTGGCGAAAGTGTTCATTGGGATTACTGCATATTCGTTTTTAATTTCTTGTCTAAGTGATGCTAATGTTGTCGGTTTTCTGCGATAAGCAACATTCTTTAGGGTGCTCCATAGATAAATATCTGGATGTGTCAAATTAGAAATATATCATAATTCACAAAACGCAATTTGATAAAAATAAGAAAGACAAGTTTTTCCTTTTCTGAAGTTTGTATACATTTCTAGGTACGGAATCTGTATATATATATATATATATATATATATATATATATATATATATATATATATATATATATATATATCATAGTACATAATTGTAAAGCATTGAGAATTAATTATACTGTTGTAACACGGTTAGACTCATTCGGAGATGTCTATGTATTCGATTTCAGCGAATGGCTGAGCATCAGAATTTGAAGGCGAAGTACCTGATAGTGTGAGAACTTCCTTTATACATTAAAGATGTTTGTTGTATTAAACACTTCCTACTCACCCAAACGCATCTCCCAAGGAGTATAACTTTTTCAGGAATCAAAAAACCTCTTTTTTGAAGTAAGTAGTTTTCTAATTCGAATGAAACTGAAGCTGACTTCAATGGATTTCACTTTTTTTTTTAATGAAAATATTTTTCTGAGGAAATTAAAAACGTGCACACAAATATGAATAAAAGTCGAACGGATACACTTTAATTTTGTCAGTTAATTAAGCATATCTGTTGTCGAACACACATATATAATGTATATTTCCATGCGACCTAATGTATTCGTACGATTATGTAGTCTTAATCATTAAAAATTACATATTTTTGAAAAAGAGACCCACAAGCGACATGGAAAAATTAGCAGGTGTGATAAGATTTCGCGGGTCTCCTAAAATTAACTCGACAACTCGTAAAAAAAATAAAATAAAATAACATGAATTATTTTCTGGCGAATATTTTTTTAGATAATAATTCATTAGTATTTTCTACTTTTGTAGACATTTGTCAGAATCGAAAATTATTGAAATTTTGGCAAACATGTTTATTATATTTGTTGTCAAGAACAAAGTAAATGTAGAAATTCATTTTGATGTTTAGATTTTATTCCAATTATAATCATCACATTTTAAAACAATAAACATTAAGGAAGAGTAAAAGTAGTTAAAATAAAAGCGGCGTTATGAAAAAAAAACGTCCTTTTGACACTACGTTTTATTGCGGGCATGTTTATCCATGTTTGCCGAAATTTTATCAATTTTGAAATTATGATAATGGCATTGGTAGTTGCGTAATTCTAATCTCCTTTACGCGATCCGTCATAATACATGGCCGAGTGGTTAGAACGTTCGCTTTCTGACCATGAGAGCCGAGTTCGGATTTCACCATTTTGAATTTCTTTTTAAGGTCTGTTCAGGTTGGCTCTGTGGGTGTTGAACAAACACAAATATGCCTGAACAACATGGCGACCAGCCGCCATAGTATTGCTATTATCAATGACGTCGCACATTTTCAACCTTGACATTGTTAAAGAAAAAGAAAGTGTCAGTTAATTCTTTATGAAGTCAGGGATCGATGTGCGACATATATAGATATAGGCAGCAAAATAGATAGATAAAAATTGGGATCAACTATAGATCAAATATGGAAGGGAATCTGATAGGATATAGAACAAATAAGAAACGTTTACAAATCTATCATGTTTTGTTTTTATTAAAGTTTCAACAGAGAATGAGATATAGAAAAAATCAATTCTTAAAAAATCTAGCGTATATTTAACTATGACGACCTTTATTGACGTAGAAACGTCACCAAATCAACATATGATCTCCAAACATAAATAATCCCTACTATGGACACACAGTCTCATGGACACACACACACGCGTACACCCCCACACACGCATACACCCCCACACAAATATATTGTATTTATTCCGAGTACTTTCGACATAGCATAATGTCTTCGTCAGGGTATTGTTAAATGTAGAGTAAGTATTTAGTGTTCATGGTTGTGAAGGACGATTGTGGCCATCCGAAGATTATCATGTTTATATGCGGAGTCAAGAACGCTGTGACATCGATGTTTGACAGATAACCCTTTAAGGCATGTTGTAGAAAAGTTCCGAGCTTGAGCAGTTGCTAGATAAAGAAAGAACTATTAGTGACAATCGCTAAACATTTACAGACACATTTGTACATTTGTACACATTTTTAAATGTTTGTGAAGTATTCGTAATTAATTTCATTGAGGTTTGGTTTCAATTTATATTCAATTTATATAAAAATTAACGAAACCTGTCTGTATATATATATATATATATATATATATATATATATATATATATATATATATAAATGAATATATATATACATATATATAGTCGACTCTCCCGTCGAATTCGACGTATGAGGATCAAGCAGATCAGTACCCAAGAAACCGACAGCCCGACAACAGCACATGAGGTTTGATTATAGTGGTGAAGGTTTCGTGCAGGACCAGCCACACTTTTTGAAGGGCCGAATTCAGAGACCTGGTGCACTACGTGCCACAAGGTCCCCAAACGACTCTCCGCAGGTTTTGAATTCAGAGTTGTCCCTCTCCTAGACCAGTTGCCATCCAAGGCTATAGAACCCAGTCTGTCCTGCTATTTACCCATAGCTGGAGGGCGAAGAAGAGGATTTACAACTTTCCCAAGGGTATTAACACGTAATGTAATGGAATTCGAACTCTGTGTTTCCTCAAACCAAGCCGCTATCCATTACTCCACCTTGCCTCCTATATATATATATATATATATATATATATATATATATATATATAATCGACTCTCCCGTCGAGATTCGACGTATGAGGGTCAAGCAGATCAGTTTCCAGGACACCGACAGCCCGACACCGACACATATGATTTGATTATAGTGGTGAAGGCTTCGTGCAGTACCATCCACACTTTTTGAAGGGACGAATACAGAGACCTGGTGCACCGAATGCCACAAGGTTCCCAAACGACCTTCTGCAGAAAAAGGGACAGGTATGAATCCTCTTCCTCTCCCTCCAGCTATGGGTAAAATAGCAGGACAGACTGGGTTCTATAGACTTGGATGGCAACTGGTCACGGAGAAGGACAACTCTGAATGAATATATATATATATATATATATATATCTTTTTAAATATCTTTTTTGGTATTTTCTTATATATGTATCGCACTATTTACTTGCTTGCTGGTAAACATTTACATATAATTTGTCCCATGTCTGATTACTTTCTGTTTTCATAAGCCAGTATCCAAGAGGTTTTCTTTTGTCTTTGGTTCTATTTCGCTCAGTGGCGTAGCTAGGGGGGGCGCCCCGGGTGCCAGCACAATGTCACCCCCAACAAAATTTTTCAACCGGGCTAAGGTGCCAAAAATAGTCTGAAAACAGTGGTGGAGACACAGGGTTTTGCAGGCTGGCATATGAACCCCCCGCACCCGGAAATAATTTATGACCAATGTTTTGTCCCCCCGTCAGAAATTTTCTAATAAATTGTCGGGAAATTTGTGAGTAGGAAAAATAGCAATGTTTTCAGCTTTTGATTTGAACTGATTATTTGGTTGTATTGGATTTTGTCTTGGATCATACATGTAAACAGTAACGTACCGGTCAGTAGAGTAAAGTAGAGGTAGAGCATGTATGAAAATTTAGCTACAGCTAACCATTCAGCATAGGGTGAATCGGGGTCATTGGGGTGACATTTGAGCGGACCGCCCCGGGTGACGTTTACTCTAGCTACGCCACTGATTTCGCTGTCATCGTTTTGCAAAAATCGAGTTACTTTTTAAAGTATTACGTCTTCGCGTGACGTTTGCTCTTTTATCATTTTTTTTATTCATAAAATATGTTTAAAATGTTTGTTCATAAAATTGATTACATTTTATTGATGTTGGATTGAATTGTTGTTGTTTTTATTTTGTTCTTGTTGTATTATCGGTGTGCAGATGTAGTAATGTTTAGCGCTTCAGAAGGAGAAATCTGTGAACCGATTTCATTTTCACGCAAATACTCTTGGGAAAGTTATGAATCTGTCATTGTACAACTATGAATTAAATAGCAGGAGAGACAGAGTTGTGTAGTGCGGTAGGCAACAAAACTAGGAGAAGGACAATTCTGAATTAAAATCTTTAACTAGTCCTGACATAGCATATATTCTAAGCAGCCATCGACAAATACCGTAATTTCTCGAAAATAATACGCATTTTTTTTACTTTAAATTACAGATGATAGTAGGGATGCGTATTATAAATAAGTTGAAATAAAAATATTTTTTCCTTATTGATTTATAATAATAAATACGTACTTGTTTTAAAATAAGAAAGATATTATCCAAATTTTCATTTTAAATCAAACAATGATAATTGTAACATTTATTATCAATACATTTTTGTTTATCAGTAACCGCATTTTTTATTTGGCGAAAAAAGAAAAAAAATTATAAAACGGCCAATTTTGAAGAACTTATGGAATATCCACTTGATCGTCTTTCTTCCACAAATTGAACTAAACTTTCTTCCATGTCTGGATATTGAGCTTTCCTTCCTCTACTTATAACTTTGGCACTTGATTTGCATTTTTTTTAGTTCATTTTTTTCCATTCAGGCATTTCGTTCTGCCCTTGAAGTAATGTGTTGTTATATCATGGATATAATAATATTCCTAATGGGGGAAACGAAAATGGGAGAATAAAATATTCTTTTATAGCACACCCATTATTTGGTGGTGTACTTGATATAACAATATATTATTAACCTCCATTAATATGTATTATGTTTCTTATAATTTTTTATCTAGTTTGGAGTTATCGTGTAGTTGGTTTATGCAGAATAATGTATGCCTTTAATGTACCTCTTGTATTATTCAAGGCTTTCATATCTTCTGTGGATGGCTTTAGCCGTCCATATTAATGTGGTTTCTTTTTCCAGTGATTAATACATAAATTCAATGTAGCGATAATTTAAGTGTGCATATTGATAAATATGCTACTATCATTTAGTTGAAACATTTTTTTTTATTTTTAACATTGTTCTGCGATTAAATTAATTCTTTGAAAACGAAAGACTATAATAAAAACTCTATTCTAAAATTAAAATATTCTGCACCAAAAGCAAAATATCAAATACACACACACACACACACACTCGTACACACATACTGTACACACACACACATATATATAATTATATATATATATATATATATATATATATATATATATATGAAAGTTGCTATCGGCTGAAAACTATTCGCTGTAGTTAAATTTAAGAGAGATTTCTCTACATATAGATATTTGTTGAGAGATTCAGTAAAAATAAAAAAATAAATGGCGTCAGAACCTTGCCTCGTTTCCAATTCTTTCCAGCCCCAACCAATCATCAATCACCATTTTTAAAGGCAATGTCGCCTGTATGTCCCGAATGCTTTTATATAGAAGGACGTGCTTTTAATGCATAAAATTTGTCCAGTGAAAATCCCAAGTGAGGTGGAGAAAATGGAGAAGAACTTTTGAGGAGGAGAGTGTGGCGCTGTTTTCAAAGCTGGTTAGTTTTAACATTCCAATTATTGGTGTAATGTCAGTGGCTCCTCATTTAACAGGTCAGTCAACAAACATAGATTCCTATCTATCAGGAAGACTAAAATGTAAAACAAAAAACTTATTTTGTTTAATTTTGGATAATTTAAATAAATAAATAAAAATGAATATCAAATATATTAAATCAAAGTCAAA
>CAHIKZ030005429.1:345000-475000 GCA_903632075.3 Acanthosepion pharaonis | reverse complement strand
AAGAAGAAGATTCTACAAATTTAGAGATATATACATATGCAGTTCTTTAATTGTGCAAATTTCTGGAAGTTTCTCATAAGATTTGAGGTATTAACCTCGATTTTTTTTCATTTATTCAGAAACTACGAGATTTATCTCAGATTTGAATCTCGATTTATAAAACTGAACGTTTGTCTAAAAAGAAAACAAACAAGAAACCTAGTGACACCCGGAAAAGTCTTCCTTCGCAACACTTTTCAGCAGTGGAATGTATCAAAACAAGTATATATTTTCTTCTTAATAAATCATTTTAGTGGACCCAAATTGTTATCTTGCCTAAGTGTTTGGCACACAAATGAAAATTTAATGCAAGATCGTTTTATAAGTTTTCTTTTCTATATTATAATTTTCTTGTCAAATTTTACACCAGATTAAATCTTGTGCTTTTCGTTGACGCATTAAATAATTGTAAAAAAAATAAAAAAAATAACGTTGTCTTTTTTCCTCTTCTACCTTACAATTCCTATTATTGTAGCTTAACCAATGCGTCAGGTGACGTATACCAGGTAATAATTACTTATGTTGTGCTATATTTCGTACCGTCTACTGCTGGGAATTTCGTCCCTGACAATTTTTTTTTCTCCAGAATCTATCTTAAACCTTTATAAGTCTCTCAATATTCCGTGCACTGAATACTGCTGTTGCACCTGGTGTGTTACTTCGGCTATGAATTTAGAGATTCTTGAAAAATCTTAAGGAAAATCTGCAGATTTATCGGTCCTGACCTGTCATCTCGTCTTCAATCACTTTTCAACCCTCGTATCATAGCTTCCCCGTGTCTTTTCTATTAATACTCTCATTGCTATTGTTCTTATGAGCTTTCCACATTGATATAACGATTTCGTGAATTTAAGCGTATTACTAGAGTGGCAGCTAGGTCTCATCATTTTACTGTTGAAATTTCTAGATGCAACCGTAAGTTCTACCTTAATAGTTTTTTTCTCTCGTTTTTCTCGCTTGTGGAACATTTTTCTGACTTCTTGCTTTCCTGTCTTCTACGATCTTCGAACATTTAAATGCAACATCAATCACCATCTTCTGTCTTCTTGTATTCTGTTCTTTCATTTACGTTCCCTTTAATAATGCTTTCTTAGTTTCTCTCATTCTCCGAAACCCCTTGCGTTTTAGTCGCTTTATCGTCTGACTCGGAGGTGAAATGATTACCAAATGCATTGGTTTTTTGGCCAAGAAACGAAAATATCAGACATCGTTTTTCCAATTACACTTAAAAGAACTGAGCATATTTCTTGAAACATCGTAATATCACGTTCGGTATCATATTCGACCATGCACGTCTGACGGTTCATTTTAGACCCTTTTTTTTAAAACGTCTGTATCTTTTATTGGAACAACCATATTGTGTCGAATGTCTTTACGAAGAGCAGTAATTTTCTCGCAGAGCAAACGCCATTTTGTCGAACAACAAAGCATCTACCAATAAATCATATTAAAAGCAGAAACCGTACAGTAGGAGTCTTTCTGGAAAAGTGCCCGAAACGGATTACACTGATAGATTTCCTTAGCTCAAGAATGAAAATTCTGTATCTTTTCTTCTCTTTGTCATTCTGTCTCTCGCTCTACTCCTATGTGCATGTTCCTCTTTCACGTCATTTGCCCAGAGACATCAAAATCCAGTAAGTACAGAAATTTCATTATTAGGAAAGTGTTTCAACATACGACGGAAAATGTGACATGGTTATCTGAAAGTACACTGGAATAGCAAAAGATGTCTTCGAAAAGTTAAACAAAGTATCAAGAAATCTATTTCTTAATACTTTGTTTAACTTTCTGCCGTTAAAGTTTCTTACGAACAAAGAACCTGTAAAGCAAAATTTATTCTCCCATTTGAATTTCCCCCATTATGGGCATTATGGTTGAAAACAAAAGGAAAGACTACTATGCTCCATTCTCAGGGAGACTTTTATACTACTAAGACAAACAAAACTATATATATATATATATATATATATATATATATATAGAGAGAGAGAGAGAGAGAGAGAGACATATATAGATATTACAAAAAATAATCCTTGCATTTGCCTTGATAAAATCTCTCAAAGAACGAAACGCGTCGGCTATGTTTTCCTTTCCTTTTCTCTTTATTCACACTTATATTTATAAAGAGAAAAATTTGAAAATTCTTGAAAACATGAGTCTTATGGAATTTGATATTCACAGGATAAATTGAAGGCAATATTCAAAGGGAAATGGCGGATAACTTGTGTAATTGAATGGCAGATCTAATTGTTTCTTTGTCCGCACTTTTCGCCAGTTGAATTCTATTTCGCTTTCTTGATGTATTGCCATCGTCAATCTTCAAAAATGTAAAAGCAACGTCATTTGCAATATCTATCATATACAAACCTGTTCTTTTATAGTCCTCACTAAAGTCTTCGCATTCTCATGTCCAGTCCATTCTTGCGTCTTAGTGGCATTATTGTCATGCTTGGTGGTGACAAGATGAAAAGAAAAGGATCTGAACTTGGAGGGATATTAAAAAAAAAAGTTTAAGCATTGCAAAGTCCAACAAATGATAGGAAATTGAAGGGAGCCATGATTGCGCGCGTCCTGAAGGTGTACTGTAGATAAAAGAAAAATAAATGACGCTAAATATATATTCGATCTCAAGTCTTGTTACTTTACTTATCGCTACTCTTCATATCTCTGTCTCTTGTATCTTTAGATTTGTCTAAAGGTAGGGATATTTAATTTCCGCGCCTATGAATTAGAACTGTTTTTCTACCACTTTAAGCAATGGCCTTACCATAATCTTCCCATTGCCCGTACTGTTTTTACTCTACATCCACATTGATCATAATTCTTGTTCTAACCGCTTCCCGCTTCGACACTGTCTGAACACAAGCCACGCTCATAAAATCGAATAACGACTGATGTGTGGAAAGCTTGTTTCAGCATATATATATATATATATATATATATATATATATATATATATAGAGAGAGAGAGAGAGAGAGAGAGAGAGAGTGTGTGTGTGTGTATTTGTAGAAGAGATAAAATAACTAAAAAGGTACTAGAAGAAAAACTTTGCTTAGCCTAGGCGTTTCGTCCTCTGAGGGACTTTATCAAAGACATTACCAGGGGATGAAACACGTCAGCTTTCATTGAAGAATTTAGGCAAGTTTTGTCTACTTATTTTCAATTGGATCCTTTAATATTCACGGACAAGCGTGTTTGGTGTCATTATTATAGGTAAAGAGAAAATTACCGTGTTGATACATATTATTTATTCTGAGTACTTTCGACATTATCGGGGTGTTGTTTTTTTCTTAAGACAAATGTAGTAGTGTTCATCATTTTCAAAGACAAGATTGCTGTGTTCATCTGAAAGCTAAATATTTTTACTAGTGAATTGAAGAATGCCGAGTTTAGTGCAATTAGCTGAGTAACGCTTCAGGGGAGGTAACTAAGTTATGAAATTTAAAAAAAAAATAAGCATTAAGAACTATTGTTACAAGCCTCGATATTTTAAACTATGTACTGTACAGATTTTAAAACGTTTATGCAATATTCATTTTATTAAGGTTTTGTTTAATAATGAGACCAAACATTTTTCCTTAAATAATGATACCAAAAAAAGGTTATCTGTGAATATGATAGGATTCAAGTGAAAATAAGTAGATAAAACTTGTCTAAATTATGCATTGAGACCTATCTCAATAATGTCTACTCTAAATAAAACAGATCAGCAGCTAAAGTTTCTTTCTGTGGGCCAATCTGCACCTAAGCCAACAAAGCTTTGATGTTTACAATGATAATTATCCATAAAATAATTTTTTTTTTGTAAATTTACTACATAAAGATTACAAGCGATCCTGATATATATATATATGTTATGAAATCACTAGAAAAATAGCCATTTTGTTTCAACACCTCCGGTGACTTATCAAGTGATACAGATAGATAGATGAGCCCACTCAAAATTGCCTATACCCTTCAGGAAAGGAAAAACTTGTATAAATAATGTAATATTAAATATATTCAGACATCACGAGAGATACTCAAAATGGTGGCCTTTAGTTTCCAGGCATTCATTAGTATGGCGAACTAATGCTTGGGCAACGTTGGGATTGCTGTACATGCATTCTCAATTTCTATTCCAAGGGCCGCCAATATAGTCGATTTTCTGCGATACACATCATCTTTTAGGATCCCAGATAGTAAAGTGTCTTATTGCAATTTGATAAATCTACGAAAGACAAGTTTTTTCCGTTCCTGAAGTATGTATTCATTTTTGGGGGATATATATATATATATATATATATATATATATATATATATATATATATATATATATATATGTAATTAAAATTCAGTTTACTCAATAGATCATTTAATCTGATTAATCATTTCTTACTGGGATAAACGTCATCTAGTAGTTTGAGTAGATATCCTTGGTTTTTATAAGCATTGAAATCTGGCCTGGGTAATCGAAAGTCTTATTGAAGAAAATGTGCTCCTCAACAGATAGCGAACCTGCATTCTCTTTATACATCTATCTGTTGTTATTGTTGTTTTTTCATAATTAAAAGTACGATACCTGCTGTGAGGCGAATTTTCGTTAATAAGAGATGTGATAGCGCAGATCAGTAGATATTAATTTCATCTATATATAATATGATGAGAAAGATGATGAGGATATTGATATAATAAGAGTATGTGAATCTTCAAATTATGAAGAGGGATCCAGCTGAGAACTTGTCATTACCCACCCTTATATAACGATTATAGATTGCTATCTCTAGACTTCTTTCGTGCAGTTGTTACTATTCTGTCTCAGTCTTAGTTTGGTTCAGCAATTTTTTGGCTTTTATTAAAGTAGGCCCCGTTTTTTGTTGTTTATTTTTCAGGTTTTTATTCAAGAGATTTTAGAGTTTGTTTTTGTACTTTAACTTTACCTCTACATTGGTTTATTCTGACATTCATGGAACCTCCACATGCTTCTACGATAGGAGAACACTTAATAAATAATCCGATTTGTGTCGCGTCTTTCAGCAGGAATATTTCCGCCAACATCAGAATTACCATTTCAAAATTCTTGAGACCATTTATATTAAGACTAAGCAGACTTCCCTCTATAAACTTAAGGAATGACTGCTGGGTTTAAATGCAATCTGTAATTGATCTACCATTTAAGGTGATTCGTTTTATGTCCATCCCTCTTCTTTCCAACGCTTTGTTGTATGTATTATTGCACATATATATATATATATATATATATATATATATATATATATATATATATATATATATATATATAAAAAACAGGCTACTTTTTAGGTACCCATTTAATAATTTATTTCACAGAGCCCTTTTTAGTGATGCCGGATCATCAGATAGCACTTTTTTTTTTTAGTTTCATTTCATATTTGGAAGTGTTATCTGATGATCCGGCGTCCTTTAAAAGGGCTCTGGTGAAATAAATTATCATAATGGTACCTTAAAGTGGTCTGTTTTTTTTTAAATATTAGCTCTGGATTTACATTGAGCTCTCAGGTTTTTATCCTCCTTGAGATTACCCATACGGATTACCAAGTTCTTCACAACTTAAATATATATATATATATATATATATATATATATATATATATATATATATATATACTTTGAAAATGTCTCTTTTAAAGACCTAATAACATGTTATAGCCCCAGATTCTATCTATTTATCTGGAGCACATTTTCTTTCTCAAGTTTCCTCGGATGTACAGGCTGGTCGACGAACTAAACACTGTCTAAAACACGGGTATCCACTAAAAATAACGTTTGAATTAATCCTGCAGACGAAAGTAAATATATATATATTGTTTAATAAATAAACGTAGCGTCTATTCAGATATAGGTATCCACTAAAATAATGTTTATGGTGTACGTAGAGTGAAATTGTACTCCATTTGTTTTCATATTACCCCTATATATATATATATATATATATATATATCGCTCGCTCAAACAGGGACAAACAGATCAGTTCCCAGGAAACCGACAGCCCGACAACAGCACATGAGAATTGATTATAATGGTGAAGGTTTCGTACAGGACCATCCACACTTTTTGAAGAGCCGAATACAGAGACCTGGTGCACTACGTGCCACAAGATCCCCAAACGACCCTCCGCAGGTTTTGAATTCAGAGTTGTCCTTCTCCTAGTCCAGTTGCCATCCAAGGCTATAGAACCCAGTCTGTCCTACTATTTACCCATAGCTAGAGGGAGAAGAAGAGGATTCATACCTTTTCCAAGGGTATTATCACGCAAGTGAATGTAATGGATTCGACTGAAATTCGAACTCGGCTCTCCGATTCCTCAATCCAAGCCGATATCCATTATATATATATATATATATATATATATATATAGGTAGTAATCCGTTGGAATATAATCCAAGTGAATCCTATTAAAACAATATAAAATATTAAATAGTAAAACTAATTCACACATAGATGTTTTATAATAACCAGAGTAATATATTTCATACAATCGGAATTAAGATTCCGTTATGTAAATGATCATTTTCACCCATTAGAATTAAATTGACAGGATTTTTCACTCAATGGATGATAAATATTTTAAATAAAAATAGAAAGGTTAGAAAAGAAGTGAAGTTGGTGAAAGAAACAAGAAGGGGTGTAAGTCTTGATATGAGTGGTGGTCAGATGAGAAAGGAAGAGAGACAGAGAAGGAAAGGAGAGAAAGAGATGACCTATTTATTATACCCAGTATAAATAGACAGGAGATAGTTGAAATGAACCTTCAGAAATTAATGAAAAATATTATATAAAATACTAGGAGACAAACCCAAAATCTGAAATTCAATATTAAAAAATATTAAGTTAACAAATTAGTCAGAAAAAAATATTATGGGAAGTATAAAAAAAGAATACGTCAAATTAACACACACACACACACACACACACACACACACACACATATATATATATATATATATATATATATATATACATACATATATATATATATATATATGGTGAAGGGTGAAAGAGAATGGAAACTTTTCCATCGGACTTAATTATTAATAAGGTATTAAATATTTGACGACATATTTTAGCAAATGTTTCTAACTGAGAACATTTCAGCTTTGATATACAGACACACACATTACATTCAGCTTTTCCACAGATAAATCCATATACACATACACATATATGAGCGTATGCTTGTGTCTCTGTATGTTTGTGTGTATCCAAAGACTTGACAATATCATACATAATTTGAATTTACACACACGGTGTTATATAACGACAGAAACAGGAAATGAGTTGAAAGTGGAGAGAAGAAACAAACCGGAAGTTGATATTCTCTTTATTTTATGTTTTTTCTTTACTTTTTTTTTTCGAAGCGGGTATTGCTAAAGTTTTATGGCCTCTGTCTGTTCTCCAGTAGAATTTAGTTTGTCTTTGGATATTACACCATCTTCTGACTACTTCCGCTGCCAGCATGCCGCCACCATCCTCTCGTGTGGGTCAATACCACCTATATATATGTCGCAGTTTTCTTGTTTGCACCTCATTCACTTAATCTCGTTTTGTCTCGTGCGACTCCACGTTGTCTTCTTTTCAACGGAACTTTTTTGAGACGTTTTTTTCTAATTTAATCCTCTTCTTTTAAATCTTTACTCACTATTGGACTTGCGTTTCTGTTTGCGTCGCTAAGAACTAGTAGTTATTTTTTTATTAAAAAAATCTATTGTTTATTTAATTACATGACATTATTATTCATTCATCATTTTTTTTTCTAGCACTCTCCATTATTAATATTACTTCCCTTGTCACTGCATTATTTTTCAATGCCCTTTATTGCAGTAACCTTATTAATTTTCCTTAAAAGTGTTTTCTTTTTTTTCCCTTTTCGTTTATTTTACGGCATATCAACCTCAATGGGTTAATGCCGACAAAATTTTTATTTCTGGTAATATTTTTTCTTCAAAAATATATAGCTGGTAATATCTTGTTTTTCAAAAATGTATTGCTGTTAATAATTTTTTTTACAAAGTATTTCTAGTATTAAAACCTATTTTTTACATAGTGTTTTAACTCCAGTTTTGGGGCTAACTATTTGCCCATATCTGGGACCCTAATAGGTGCTACCACCCCGAGTCAGGTTGGACCTGGGAACACCAAAAAATAAGAGGTGGTTCCACGCTCCTCAAAACCTCCTGATCAAATCCCTTGATGTTGGACTTAGTTTATCGTCTTACTCAGGACGCGGATGTAGTTTATCGTCATACCCAGGACGACAAAAGTGTTTTCTTTTGCCATAGCAGGATGTGACAACGCCACTATGAAATTTAAAGATATTTAAATTCAAGGATCGAGTAATCTTCAGTAAACTTTTTGATATCGTGAACGAGGCAGTGTGGATAGCAGATATATTAAGGGAACTACAAGAACTTATACAGAAGGTAAGAACACGCTAAGTATTAATTGCAAGAAAACAGAAAAATGTATGCTTGTCAGCAAAAGGAACAGGTTATCATAAAAAGTTTTCCCACGTAATTAGATTGTTATACACGTTTGAATTTGGTATCTCATACTTGTAATTTTAACATAAGACGGAAAGTTCGACACTGATATCCGAAGGCGCATTGTCATAGCGAAAGAGGTCTTTCCAAAGGTAAGCAAAATATTAAGATACCGGATAATTTCACTGGAAACAAAGAAAAGAGTACTGAAAAGTTACGTATTATAAGTTCTTTGTATTTTCTTGGCGAGTATGCAAAACGTCTTGATGTGAATGCTGGCTTGCAAGAAAAGCAGATCTTCTCAATAATATCTTTCTACTACCTGCATTTATAAGAAATTAGTCTCAAAAGTTTTTATATTTGCGAATTTCCAAAATCATATATTTTTACGAACAGAAAACACAAAAATAACATCGATACGGTCTTTGATTTTCCTAGTTTTTATCGAATTCTCGCGAATTAAAATTTACATTATTACATATATCTTTTTTACAAATATACATCTTTCTGAACATGATCCACTCAAATATATGATTTTCAGGCTTTTTCGTAATGACATGGGTAGTGGCAGTTAAATTATGACACGAGAATTAAAACTACATTAGGTCATTGTATTCACTTTACTTTATCGCCAGTTACTCTCAGCCGGCCTGTGATATGCGAGCAGCCTCGTTAGATATTTGGGTCTATGTGTGAGATTCCGTTCTGGCATGACTATTTTTATATCTATCTGTCCAACATTCTTATTCTCACGTTTGCCACACCAGACGCAGGTGAGAGGTTACTTTTGTATTCAGTGGCTGGGACATAGATCAGGTCAATCCTCGGGTGAACACGGCTTCTTTGATGTCTAGTGTGAACTTGATGCCAGGCCGATTCTGGCGCATTACCACATTTCTAGTTTAGTGGCTTTGCACTCTTTTTGCCATATTTCAAAATGTCATTTCATACACCAAACATAAAGAGTGTCGTGTAGAATTGAAGTTTTTAGAAAAATCGATATTCCAACGGTCTGATTAGTTGAAACCTTACGTAAATCTCCAAGATTGGGAGATCTTTTTAATCATGTCACTCCAAATCAAGACAATAAAGTCACTAAGATGCAAGGAGTTACTGCTTGTGTGAGAATATAAGAAAAAGAAAAAGATTATTAAGGAGAAAGAACAGGACATCAGAAAACAGACGATAACTGTTGTGGAGTAGCTGAACATCACCACAAGATGGGCTCGTTTAAAACTATTTAAACAGCACTCTCTCTTACTGAGGTAGAGGAGTTTAATCATTAAAGTTAACTCTGCTTGTCGACTCTCTGCCTCCGGACGAAGAGGAACCCAGACAAGGCTATGCCAAAGAGCAGAATCTCATCTGGGGAGGTAGACAGCTACCCGACCCCGTGTATACGGAGTGTACGGGCAATTTTTGCGCGATCCTACGGGCACGGAACACCCCACGTAAAAAATCAGCCTTGTGGCACGTACCACCTTGTGAGGAGTCCTCAGGTAAATACCGAGCAGGTAACGATGAGATTTCGTTAAATCTCTGCTAGTCGACCTTGCCACCTTCGGGCAAAGATGAACTCAGACGAGGTTATGCCTACGAGCAGAGTCTTGTTTGGAGAGGTAGACAGTTGCTGCCCCCGTCTATGCGGGGTCTACGTGGAATTTTTGCCTGAGTGTACGCGCTCGGAAAACCCCACGTTAAAAACCGGCCTTGTGCTACATCCCGCCTTGTGGAGAGGTCTCATGTGAATACCTAGGAGTTAAGTTTATTACATTAGTCTATGTTCTCAACCGTGTACCATATTATTCTCCGGAATAAACTACTTATTTCCTATATGTGTATCAACCTTTCCTATTTACGACACATCAATAACAATTGACATGCATTTAAATCTTTGAAGCTTAAAGTTGATTGGAAAGCAAGAGGTCATAAAAGTTGTCACAAGCGTGAAGTGCGACCGAAGAAATTGTTAACATAGAACTTACTGTTAAATCTAGCAATTTCAACTGTAAAATGATGAGACCTCGCCGCCAATCCAGTACTGCACTTAAGTTCATAAAATCTAGGTACAAAAGAGAAAAGTTCATCAGAACAATTACCATGAAAATATGAATAGAAAACGCGCAATAAAATTACGTTACAGCGATGGAAAGTGACTGAAGCCAAGATACCATGTCAGGATCAATAACATTGCAGATTCTTCTTTTTATTTTATTAAGAATCTCTAAATACAGAAGAGTAGCATCAGGCCAGATGTGGAATCAATATTCAATGCATGTACGAATAGTAGACTTATAAGTAAAATATATTCTGGCAAGAAAAGTGATACAGTGAATCAACCATTCCGAGCAGCAGACCTTACAATTCATTCAATATAATATTTCAAATTCATGTCTGCGAAAAACGTTAGCCCGAGAGAACGCAAGAAATTACACTAATGGAGGTTTGCATCAGCCATACAGGCAAAAAATATTCTTTAAGACGGTTAAAAGGGAGTAGATTCGTTTTGGAATGCTTTTCCCATTGGTTGAAACCAGTTTTAGTGTTTTCTGAGTTTCACTGATTATTTATGAATTTCGCTTTTTTTATATAATATCTTTTGAGACTGTCGCCATCATCTATGGTATATATACAGTTATTTTCAAAGAGATTCAATAACCGTGACTGAAAGCGTGACACAGTCTCTTATTAGGAAAAGAAGACTTTTTCTACCGAGAATTTTCTCCAAATGTCTTATCCTTTTAGTAACACGAGACCATCGTGTAGCACTAGTGGAGGCATCACGTTCCAAAGCGTTACAATAAGTTTCTGCAAAGAAATCCTCTGATCTGTGAAATTTGCCGGCTGACTTCTCGGATTACAACCACCAAGTTTCGAGATGTGTGAAAAAGACAGGGAAAAAATAATTATGTACTAAAAGTCAAGTATCACATGCAAATATATTATAATTTTGATTTTTGCTTCCTTTGTTAACAAGTTAGTAGATGCGTTGCGTCTTGCGATTACCCCAGACAAAATAATGGACCATTCTGTGTTGATTGCGAGGAAAGAAAGACGAGAAAAATATATCACAGTCACTATTTTGTTTTAGTGAGAAAAAAATGCATACATGATAACAGAATGTTGGCATCACGGCGTGGTGTAATGGTTAACAAGGTTGTCTTAGTTACGACTGAAAAGTCAGTTCGATCTTCACTACGTGCCCTAATACATTCGGCCTTGTACCACATCTAAGCTACGCTTAAAAGAAAATCCCCATAATAGCGGAACGAACGAAATATAAATCATTTTATAAAAAGTATTTTTCTAATATAAAGTTTTAAAATTTTCCTTGATTTGAATAAATATTAACATTTCATATAATTGTCTGAACATACTTAACAGCAGAGAATCATAAATTTGTAAATAGTTAGCAAACAAGATTTAGAAAAAATATCAAAAAGAAAAAAATTATTAGGAGCTACGAAAGATGTCCTGAAGGGGAGCAAGGCATATAGAGGAGAAGAATGGTAATGATTAGCCGCTCACTTATAAGGAAAATATTCGGCATTCATTAAACGAACAAATAGAAATAGTATCGGAGTGGGTTGGGCTCCGTCAGGCTATCTTACCTAAGACACACCACTTCTACTCTGGTTGCAGTACATGTGATGGCCATACCACTATAATAGGTTACGTGATCGTGATATATATATATATATATATATATATATATATATATATAAATAAATCCTAAAGAGCCAGGAAAACCTATGTAGGTTTCACCTAAACGGATCTTCAGGGAAGCTATCTGAGATTTTTAGCAAACGCGTATTACTGTTAGTTTATATATATATCATTATATATATATATATATATATATATATATATATCATTATATATATATATATATATATATACATGAATTATTCACACAAAACTAATGCAAGGTTAATGATTTTTGATGGCAGAACATCCATCTCAGTAAACAATTCAAATATTACACAAAACCTCATAAAACGAAAACGTTATGAATGAATTGATCCTTGTTCAAATAAATTTCTGCCGTATTAGTTGTTATTTTTACAAAAACCAATTTCGTCTGTTCTATAGACATCTTCAGAATATAATAGATTTGTTCTTGTTTTTTCTCTTATTAATAAGAGAAAATCGAAAATATATTATATATTGAATCCGAAATGCTATTGAAAATGAGATATTGGTTTTTGAACGCGCATAAAGCAACTAAGTTTGATTTTAAATTTATTTTTTTAAAATGTTTGCGTTTATTCAAATATAGTAATGAACAATTATTTTAATATTAAATTTTACTGTCAAATGGATGTCTATATTGTTCAAATAATTAAAGTAATGCCAGTTTGACAGTGAATAATTCATGTATTTGTAAATTGATTGCAAACGTTTATTATTTAATATATTGCGTTTATTTATTGTATATATATATATATATATATATATATATATATATATATATATATATATATATATATATATATATATATATATATATATATATATATATATATTATAAAAGAACTATTGGTCAGAGTTGACTTAGACCAGGAAAGAGTTGTATTAAATGTGCACGTATAGAGAAAAGAAAATTTAACATCGAGAGATTTTAAATTTGAAAAATCAGGAGATCAGACTCTTCACAGTTTTTTCAAGCGCACCACGGTAGTTACAGATTTTACGGGGGAAAATTATGTATAAGTAATAAAAGCCTAGGAAATCATTTGATCTATTTCGCCTGAAGATAACAAAGGTTGAAACTAAGGTAGCGTGACTCGCTGATCTCCTAATTTTTTTAAATATATATATATATATATATATATATATATTCATCCACAGACAGACTGTTTCGCAGCTCATCAATGTAGGTAGACATAAGATTCCTTCAAGACGAGATCGAAACTCGACTGATTTGATATAAGTCGAAATTTCTATCCCTAAGCTAATGGCGCACGGAAGGTGTGACGGTGAATTTAGACGTATTTATTTTTAGATAAACACGCCAGTGACTTGGGAACTCGATTCGTCTTATATATTATTATTATATTTTTTATTATAAGAGATTATAATAAAAGCATTTTGAAATCGCTACACAAAAGGTTTCATGTTTCAATACTATGATTATATTTCTTCAGGCGATAGGAACGTTAAAGGTGGGGTGGTGCATAAGGTCAGAATTAAAAATAGACTCATATCTATATACGTAGATATCTTAACTTTTTCGAGTTAATAGTCAAAGAGAGTTTCATTCTTAATATTTGATTGCAACCAAAAAGTTTCATAGTTTCTAGAAGCGGTAAACTATAAAATAAGTAAGACTTTACTTAACCGCTGCTGTGGTTATATATTGTGTCCGTAATGTAGCCAGGCTAACAAAGTTACAGGTCTGGAAATACACCAGCTGTCTTTATGAAAAACGGGCACCAACACACACACACACACACACTATATATATATATATATACATACATATATATATATATATATATATATATATATATATATATATATATATATATATAAAAAGACAGGTTTCGTTGAATAATTTATGTTCTCTCTGCTTATTCACGATAGGATCCTTTGATATTCACGGATAATCTTTTTTTGTGTGGTTATTGAAAGACGAGAAGAAAACTGTATTTATTCTCCGAGTACTTTCGACATAGCATAATGTCATCATCAGCGTATTGTTAATTATATGGTAAGTATTATTGTGTTCATGGTTGTGAAAGTCAAAAATTGTTGAGATCATCTGACAATTAACTGTGGTGTCATGGTATGGCTAACAGGTACCGTTTAAGGGAAGGTAACGAGGTATGTGGAAAGTTTAAAATCTAAATTATTTGACGAAACCTTAACGAAAATGCAAATATGCTACCGAAATATACGCATTTCATATATATATATATATATATATATATATATATATAGTAAACCTAAAGAGTCAGACAAACCTACCTAGCCAGTTCATCCTGACGATCCGCGTAGGTGAAACCTGGGTAGGTTTGTCTGGCTCTTTAGGTTTACTTGGGTTGCTTTACTTAGCGTATTCATTTTGCGCGGTTATTTTTAATTTACTCGTGCCGGAGGTTTTTTTTTACTTTGAACTCTGAACTTTGATTCTAGACGATTATTTTCGCCGGAAATACATGTTCTTAGTTCTTTCTTTTTTACCCTCTTTTTTTCCATTGGGTATTGGTTTGTTCATTTACAAGCTAAAACACCTAGATTTTACCCGACGAGTATAGCTGCTTATATTTATAAGATTATAAGATTATTATATATATATATATATATATATATATATATATATATATATATATATATATATATATATATATATGTTGATTTCAACATTCAGTGGAGAATGCTTGTAAAAAAACAAAACAATTTCCCCTCTCCTTTTATAGGCACAAGCACAAAAATACAAGCTGAGATTTTTTTTTTTTCTTAGCCAATAAAATAAGCCACCTTGCAGTTTTACCTGACTCAGTCCTGATCTTTGATGTCTTGAAGTCCGAATTTTCTTCTGTGTGTCAACGCCAATTATTAGTTTGTGAACTTCTTGCTATATTACTGTTGATTTGTCTTGCATATATTGTTTGCTTACTTTATATTATCTTTTTGGCTTGATCCTCTCATTTCTTTCTTTTGTCATTGCTTATTGCTAACTTTCTTAATTCTGTTTCTTGGACAGTTTTGTTATTTCCTTTTGCATTTGGCAATGGCGACTCGCTGCACAATATATATATATATATATATATATATATATATATATATATATATATATATATATATATTACTGAAAACTTTATTTTTAGTGAATACTCATATTTGAGTAAACACTCCGTTTAGTCATTAAACTGTATATTTATTTATATTCGTTTGCCGGCTTGAATATTCGAGAAATCATATTAAAGATAAATGTGAAAAGTTGAATAAACAATTTCTTCTTAAAGAAAATATGAAAAGTTGAATAAACAAAGCAATTTCTCAAGAAGTGATAGATTTTTTTTATTCATTCATCTGACAGATTTTATTACTTAAACTTTATTTTTAGTTGATACGAAACTGAGCAGACATATATATATATATATATATATATATATATATATATATATATATATATATATATATATATATTGCCAGAGTCTGGGAAAGATTTGCTTTTATATGACGTTATTCAATGTTGGATATTTTTTCTTTAATAAGATTTCTCGAATATTCAGGCCGGTAGACGAAAATAAATAAATATGGTGTTTAATAAATAAACGGAGGGTCTATTCAAATAGAAGTAGCCACTAAAAAATAACAAACATTATTTTTACAGAATTATAGTATTTGAGCAATAACAATGTGTCGCATTCTTAAATAAAAAAATCCGCCCTTTTCCACACACACACACACACACAAACACACACATATATATATATACTTTAAAAATCAGGAGCTCAGTTGAATACGCAATCTTGGTTTCAACCTTACGGCATCCTCAGGCGATTTTTATCAAATGACCTCTTAACATTTTCTTTTTTTAAGAAAATATAATGAAACCTAATATTATTTTTTTTTAATATATAAACTAACGCACAAAGTTAGCTGTAATAGAAAGGGAGGAGGAGGATGTGATGAAGAAGGGGGGAGAGATGAAAAGCAATGGTATCATGAAAGCATCACTTAATTGAAATAACATTTTTTTATCCAGCCTCATATGTTAAGAGAAATTTCGTCGTGCGTTTGTTTATTTTTATTTTTAAATAGCATAGCGTTCATTATATTTTTTAAATAAATCGTGAAGACGTCATTTGATAAAAACGCCTGAGAACACTATCAGGGTGAAACCAAGGTAGCGGGTTCAACTAAGCTCCTGATTTTTAAACTAAAAACTCTACATGGTATTTTTACTTTTAATTTTTTCACACGTGTTATTGAGCATTTTTAATATACCACTGTTCCCCGGTTTGATTCAACTGACCAGTAATCTTTTATGATATATATATATATATATATATATATATATATATATATATATATATATATATATGATTGAGAGAGACAAAGTGAGTGAAAGACAGAGAGAGAGAGGGAGAGAGAGAGAGTAGTTAGGTAGGTATGCATTTGAAATATCTACCTACCTACGTAGGTAGGTAGGTAGGTGAATCAAATGCCTTCTTAAAGAGGACCGAGACACTAAAAGTAAGTGATAGATAAAAAAAAAAAAAGTAAACGCGCTGCGTCAGTTCGAGCTAAAGTAAATATCGTGTGAATGAAACGTGGTATTCCGTTGGCTGGAACAAATAATGGTTGTTACAGTTGATGGGCCGTAGCAGCCATTTTAAGAGAAGCGCTCACAGACGCGCTCAATAAATACAATATCCCTATTATTGTGCAGACAAGAGAAAAAAATAAGAAAAAAACACACACACAAACACACATATACACATTTACATATGGAATGAGGGCCAGAAATACTAGGATACAAACATCTAAAACAAACTCAGAAACACAAACACACACAAACACAGACACATATATATATATGTATGTATGTATGTTTCAGTGTGCGTGCGCGGCTATGAGCTGTGTGTGTGTGCATGAAGGTGTGTTAAAATGCAGTGCCTACAGTGACCCAAATTTTACTTCATCACGGACCACCCAGTGAAAATCGAACTCATTATCTAGCTGTCTTAAGTAAGGCGAAGATAATATATCTATATATCTATGTATCTCTCTCTCACCATATATATATATGTGTGTGTGTGTGTGTATGTATGTGTGTGTGTGTGTGTGTGTATTACACCAAAAAGCAAAAATTACCTCAACATAATATAGACTATTCAAGCCGCCATCAATATCATTAATATTACTAGGATCCAATCGGATTACCTGTACTATATATATATATATATATATATATATATATATATATATATAATCCAAATGTATAAGATCGAAAAGAATATAAAAACAAACGTTCATAATGTTAATTTAAAAAAGGGATCAATACAAGAGTAGAGTAAGAGAAATTAATTATAAACTGTTTCATTTGAACATATTACCACAAGAAAAATGCATATTTATTTCAATATTTAATTTAGTCATCTAATCAGACGATTAACATTGGTGGTAATAAACGATTTTATTTAAAAATACAATTTATGAAACATCACTTCTTTTTAAATTTTTGAAAATGTTCCATAGAATTTGCCTTCTATGGAACATTTTCATTTTCAAATGTATAAAAATTTCTTTCCACAAAAGGAAAAAAAAAAGAAAAAAGCAGATTAAAGTAAAAAAAAAAGAAGAGAATAAGAAATCAATAAAAAGAAATAGAAAGAGGAAAGAAAACAAAGGCATGAGAAAGCATAAGAAATCAACCCTACTACAGAGAGAAGGAAAAGAAAAGAAAGGAAAAAGAAGAGAGAAGTATATCTAAATTCTACAGATACTAAGGAAAAGAAAAGAGAAGAAAATAAGATATGAGACGTTGTTGATACCAGTTTAGCCAATAAAGACAGGTTAAGATGGAAAATTCAAAATTAAACGGAAATATAACGTGACAAGATAGAACATATTTCAGATACATTGTAGCATTTTAAACATTATGGCATTTCGAATACAATCACATATTTAAACAAAATTAAACATAGTACGTAAATAAAAGAACCTTAAAGAAGAAAAACTATATGCAAAAAAATCAACTACTTAACTATACCAACCTTATTAAATCAGAATACAGAAGAAATGTTAAATATTTATATGACTTTTATATATTTATTTTATAGTAAATCTATTATCAAACAACATTACCAGTAAAAAAAATTATAAGCCAGTTCACGGCTAACTTTACTACCAGTAATTTACGAATACTAACATATTTAATACTTTAATCTAGAATAAAGCACTAAAGATAACAATAAAATGTTTATATAAAGGTGATATAACGTAAGAGGAGTGATTATTGAGATATAAAGTTTATCAAGATTGTAAAGTTAATTCCGTAAAATGCCTGCAATTTACCGTAGTTTCATATCACTGATTTAATAATTGATCGATATTCAAGAGTTTAATTATATGCATTTTCTCCTGTAGACAAGGAAAACACGATTCCTCATGGATCTACAGGTTCTGGCTTGTTTGAGAATTTTTCATTTAACTTTTCCTCTTTCAATTTCCAAAAATATCTAGAAAGTGAAGTCATACTTCGTTTTGCCAGCATTAGTAAACGATGAGAGATGATTATAAAGACGTATTTTAAAAGTATTCATTGTGCTAGCAATATATATTTTAACAATCCTGGGATTTCCAATTGATGAAATAGAACTCATATACACAAGGGATTTCGTTAAGCATTTGTTAGATAAAGGACATTGGTCAGGATTCCTACAATTACATAGGATAGTTATACAAGACAAATTAGAATCGGTACTAGCATTACAGTTATTATTATATAATTTCAATATTTCATTGTTGTGTGATTCAATTATTTTGTCTTCATTAAAACATCTATAGCTAAGTTTTAGAGTATTCCGATTGAAAATTTTACTTACTGAATTACTTTTAGGAAAATGTTTATCAACTAAGTTAAGAACATTGTGTCCCAATTTAGTACGAACTAATTGATTGAATGGAGGTGTATACCATACGATCTTCCTGTTTCTGTTTTTCTTTCAGGAACAACCATAATCTTCTACAAACTTAATTTCAGAAGATCTGAACTCACTATCACTAAGAAATTTATTATAAACCGTTTTATGTTTCTCGAATATCTCTTTCTTAGAGGAATGTTGGTAACCACGATAATAACGTTTGAAGTAATAAAAAAGCCGAGTTAAAAATAAATCCACTAATTCCTAAGAAATGTATGTGCGTGCTGCGTTTGCAAGCAATGATGTCCTGTTACAATCATCAGACATTGTCTATCTGTTGAATCGTTTATTTTATTTAGTCCGTCGGGATTGTGGAAAACTGTTCCCCTGAAGTTTCTCCTTTCCTCAGTGTAACATTATATATGTCATAATTGTAGTCAGTCTCCTGATCGTGGGCAACCAATGCATTTGACGTATTGTTTTGTAAAATGTCCTTTTCAGGTTCATATAATCTTTTATTTAATTTCCTTGTGGTTTCTGTTATGTATTTTTTTTTTTTTTTTTTTTGTTAGAATTATTAAAGGCGATGGAATAAATTGTACCTTCAGGTTTTAGCTCATTGTTTCATTTAGTATTCACGGAGCCAATTATTTTTGGCATGTAGTAATAACACATTTTATGTTGAGTTTAGATTGATTCTTTTCAAATGTAGATGCGTTAATACATTTTTCCAGTGGTGGGGTCATTTTGTTTCTAAATTTCCCAGCATGCTTCGATCGTGCGCATGTTCGTGTAGCCATACCAGCATAACAAATTTAGCGCGATGAAATTCTGAAGGACGAAACACGTCACAAGTAAACTTTTTCCACTTTGTCATACATTTTCCCCACTATATATATATATATATATGTTCATCACAGACAGACTGTTCGTTGTATCACAGCTCATCAGTGTGGGCTCGAAACCTGGCTGATTTGGCATCAGTCGGAGAATCTACCCCTAAGCTATATGTATGCATATAATGTGAATGTCAGTGTGTCGCTGTGTCAGATGTTTTCAATTAAAGGGACACAACTCTCTAACTTTCAGTAGCTCATCTTCTTCTTCCATATAATATATGCAAATATCAGAGTGTCATTGTGTCACACTTTTTAAATTAAACAGACACAACACTCTAACTTTCAGCAGCTCATATTCTTCTATATAATAAATGCGAATATCAGTGTGTCACTGTGTCACACTTTTTTCAATTTAAGGGGCTCTCTAACTTTCAATGGTCCATGTTACAGAAATTTTGGATTCCCAAATTTTCATAACTGCGATTGTTTTCGGTGATTTTCATAACTGCGATTTTGCGACGATTACTTTTTCGATAACAGTTTTTATAACTTTGAATTTTTGTAATAATGGAAATTAATTGCGAAATCTAGCGAAAGTTACCCATTAAATAAGAAATAATTATTGGTACGGAAAATAAGGTCCTACGCACATCATTTTTAAAAAATAAGTGGCGACAGAAGAAGAAAATAACCGTTAGAAAGGACTACAACAATCAATCCAAAGCCTGCACGCTCTACTTGTATGAAAAATAGCTATAATTATCTTCTAAGACCCAAACAAACTACTAAATAAACGATCAGAACTCATCTCAAAATGCTGACACGAAGACAAATTTTTCTACGTTGATTAAAAATCGAAAATTGCAAAGAATAAATAAAAATCAATAAAATAAAAATAAATAAGGAAAAAGAAGTAAAATAACTTCATTCAAATAAATAAATAAATAAAGTAAATAATAAACAAATTAACAAACTACTCCCGCCAAAATAACAGTCAGAACAGACTAAAACAATCAATCCGAAAACAGCAAACTCAGCTTGGAGGAAAAATAACTATAATTACCTTCCCAGACCAAACAAACTATTAAATGAACGATCAGAACTCATCTCAAAATTTTTACTACGTTATTTAAAAATCAAAAACTGAAAAGAATAAATAAAAATAAAAAAACAAGTAAAATATATCAAACCAAATAGGTATATAAACAAATTAACAAACCACTTCCGCCAAAATTCACGTTAGAATAGACTACCCACAATGCTCCACTAACTTGTATATATATATATATATATATATATATTTGAGAAAAAACATAACTCGTGTGGCCTAATGATTTCGTTTAGCATGAAACATCCTGTCGCCTCCGAGTGTTTACTTCAATATTTAATTATTTATATATATATATATATATATATATATATATATATATAATGAATACAAACAACTTTAGTGTACGCTTACTAAGAGTTGAAGTATCAGCAATATTTTTGAATGAGTTTCCTTGAAAATTTAAGAACCTTAAATTTAAGGCCGCATTTCCGTCTAATGAGCTTCATCGGCCGATACCTTGCTGAAGCACGGCGCCCAGCTGAAGTTTGCAGCTGGTCTGGAACACGTGAAGTGTATTTGTGTACCAGTGACAACCATGTACCATTGACAACCGTGAAATGATGGTGACGACCGCGATAGTGCCGTGACATCCGTGATAGTGAGTTTTCATGAATAGCAGAGCATATGTGAGATCGAGTTCTAAAACAGATCTTTATGGACGCTGAGGACTGGCCTGTGCATGTAGGGATGATGGGATGGGTAACCTTTTGAACATCGCGCCCGCCTGAAGTCTTGCAAACCCGGACCAGTATGTAATCTTCCGGCCCATCCATGGATCTGGTAGAGACGCTTGTTTCTTGTCGGATGTAAAACCATGCGACTTGCTACGATTAAAAGGTATTTAAAAATAGACAGACAATCTGGTAATGAGAACCGTGAGAGCCAGAGGGAATGTGATGGCCGTAAAAGAGTTTTCCAGTCAGCGAAGTGTCGCAAGATGCACCAGACCAAGATGAAATGTTGAGGTTATTCAGTGGCAAAAAAAGCGAACGGCAGTAGTCGATAAGTCGTTGGAGTGTCGGGACCAGGATGGACACCTGAGTGTCCAGCGGGATCCTTTTTACGAAGCTGAATCTAGTTGCCGAATTATCAAGTCGCTTTCCTCTGTGGATAGGGCCTGGTCAGAGATGGTTGAAGACTTATCAGCAGCCATCCATACACTCAGGTGTGGTCCAGGAAAGCAAGTCCGCCAGCTTGGGGACATGATCAGTGACTATGGGATCACTAGGTTTGGATTGAAGGAAATGACAGATAAGTCCTTTGCTCCAATGCAGGTAAGTCGGCGGCGGAGAACCATCCGGTCATTGAGGAAAGAGATGCGAATGTTACGAGCAGAATGCGTGCAGAGGGCAGAGGGCATCAAGCCAATCCTTGAAGACATCAGGAAGCGCATTAGCAAGTTAAGTAGAGCAGAACGGCTTGCCAAAAAAGAGACAGAAGGTTACCAGGGCCCGGAAGTCATTCAGGGAAAGCCCTTTCCGCTTCACAAAGCAGTTGTTTAGGGAGAAGATTAGTGAAGAGTTGAGCAAGAGCAGCTGGAGAAACACCTTATTAGCACGTACTCTGATACCAGCAGGGAGGTCCCAGCAGAGGTGATGCCAGGTTTATTAAATCCTGGCACCCCGGAAGTAGCTTTTGATGAATCCCCAGTGACTTGAAAGGAGGTTCAAGGAGTTATACAGAAGTCGAGAGCATGTTCTGCAGGTGGTCTTAATGGTGTGACATAAGCTGTCTACAAGAGGTGTCCAAGGCTGCTGAGGTGTTTGTGGAGGCTTCTTTTGAAGATTTGAGAAGCTGGTGATATTCCGGACTGTTGATGTCGAGCTGATGGTGTGTGTATACCGATGGAGGAGAATTCGTTGACACTTAGTTTCGCCTAATTTCTCTCGTGAACGATGAGGGAAAGGTGTTCTTTAAGTGCTTGCCAGGAGGCTGCCGAGCTATCTGCTTGGGAATAACTATATAGACAGTAGTATTCAAAAGGCAGGCGTCCTGGGGTTTCCAGGTTGCTTGTAGCATATGTCAGTGATATGGGCAAAGATCCGCGAGGCTAAAATTGCAAGAAAGAATATTCAGGTCATCTGGCTGGATCTTGCTAATGCGTTCAGTTCCTCAGCTGGCGTTGGAGTTCTTCTACGTTCTGCATAGACTCGGGGATTGTCTGGGTATGTATTTCAATCAGTTCATGCTGCGTTTTTCAACGATGAAGTACACTACAAGGTATGTGGCACTGCAGAATGGAAATGCTATGCGATGTGCCATCTCTCCAGTACTGTTTGTGATGGTGATGGAGGTGATCCTGAGAAGTCGGAAGCCAAAGTACCGCTTCCTGCAGAAGGAGGTCAAAATCCGAGCATTTATGGATGATTTAACAATATTTCAAGACAATAGGAAAGAAGCACAGTTGGTTCTGGAAAGACTTACAGAGTTGGTAGAGTGGAGTCAGACGGCCTTGGAATCAAGGAAGAGCAGATCACTGTCTATGAATGGAGGTCCTGTCATTAATGAAGTGTTTTCCATCGCAGGTGTAAAATACCAACAGTGCGGGAGCAAGGTGTGAAGAGCCTTGGTAGGTGGTATAACTTCCCTGTGACAGATCGTTATCGTGGGGTTGAAATCCAGCGAAAAGCGGAGGTGGGTCTGCGAAGCATAGACCAATGCGGGCTTCCTGAGAAATTTGCTGTATGCATTTTAGGTTGATGCCGAGACTAATGTGACCGCTAACTATATATGAGTTGGAACTGTATCGAGTTGAGATAATTGAGAGGAAAATCAGTAAATGCGTTCGGAATGGCTTGGTGTTGCGAGGATTCTGTCGTCGTTCGCTTTGTATGAGAGCTCGGTGTGGAAGGGGATCAGTTACCTGTTACTTCTTCTGTAATCTCACCTTTGCCACCTTGTAAGGTGGCAAAGGTGAGATTGCAGTTCATGCTGTGTGAATCAAAAGATGCTGTAATCAAATAAAATGTACCAGAGGTGAGACACGAAGAAAGTGGAAAGTATCAGGCGTGATGACAGCTGTGGAAGTAATGGTAAAACAGGCAGAACTTCAGGGTGTTATAAGGGAGGAACAGGCTGGACTTGGTCTATTTGAGAGGGAGCGATTCTGGTCAGAGCAGGAGAAACGTTACAAGAACAGTGTTTTTGGTAGCTCGAGGAGGAGAGACGATTGGTGCAGAATGTTCAACAGGCTCAACAGAGTCGATGGATCAACTGGGAGGGTATTGAGGGTGTTCAGATCAGTTGGTCTGATTGGTGGCGTCTCACCGCAGGACAGTTCAGGTTCCTCATACTGGCAGTTTATGATGTGGCAGCATCACTGGCAAATTTGAAGAGATGGAGAGTGCAGGAGTCAACCTTCTGCCGGTTGTGTGGCGCATATAGAAACCTGCGCCACATACTGTCATTCAGTCCGATGGCGATACAAAACGGCTGGTACACATTTCGACATAACTTGGTTCTGGAGGTTGTGGCAGGAGCTTCGAGAATTGCTAATATACCCTCGACGGACTTGAAAAGTATTGCCTTCCTGAAGGAAGGTGTAACGGACACAAGGCAGAAGACCAGGTTGGAGGTCTCAAGTAAGTGGAGAGTGTACGTTGATGCTACCCTGCCAGAGGGGGGTTGTGTCGGGACTGAAGCCAGATCTTGTGTTAATTGATAGCGAGAAGAAACAGATGTTCCTTGGTGGCATGAAAGGAAAGGTTTGAAGAGGGTCATGAAAGGAAACTACTTTGGTATGAGGAACTTTAAGGTTTCATTGTAATAATTTATTTCACCAGAGACCTTTAAAGGACGCTGGATCCTCAGACATATATATATATATATATATATATATATATATATATATATATATATATGTGTGTGTGTGTGTGTGTGTGTGTGTGTGTGTGTGTGTAAATATATGTGTCTACATATATCGAAAATATGGACAATAGAATCAACATTGCATGGTGACTGTCTGTTTCACACCTCGAACAATGTTCAGGCTATATATCACTAATCTTTTAGTGGGATCTTTACATAGGGCGCTGAGAGGTTAAGTGGATTGATGAGAACACGGTAGTTCTTTTGTTTGGTGCTTATGCTAAGGATTATATATATTGTTGAAATTATGATTGCTATGTTTATTTTCATATTTATTAATTGTTTTATTCAATGATGTATTCCATTTATTTATTTTGTGATGTTTTCCTTTCGTATATATATTTTTGATTGTAAGCTTTGGTAGTTGAAATAAAGTTTATTAGATGTAGCTCATGGGATTTTATTTAGTGTTTTCCAACAGTATTTGTTTGTAGGTAGTTTAGTAGAAATTTGTTTTCGTTTCTGCATTTGGCAATGAAATCTGATGTTTTTTTAGGACTTTACTCATGGAAAGTTAATTATTGCTGTTTTATCATCTATACAAGTTTATCTTGATTTGTGGCATTATTTTAAACTGACACTGTTTTTCTTATTTTCAATATTAGATATGGTATCTGTTCGTTTGTGCGTTTCCATATTGAATGGGTTTTTCTGGTAGTATATTTATGATTTTATTGTATTCTTTGAGGAATGTCTTTTAGTGTTGTAGGGACCGCATCTAGGACAATGAATATTTCATGTTCTTTAAACTGTGATAATAAGGGATACCGTGCTGAAGATTTAAATGCAAATAGAAAATTTATCACCGGTTAATCTTAATCATTAGGTGCGTCGCGTTTGCAGAATAAGGAAACGTGTTGTCTTGAATCAAGATCACTAATCGGCATCCTAACACTGAAAAATGTTATACAAGATATTTTCTCCTTCTTGCATCTTGTCGAGTTTATAATAATATTTATAATAAGGAATTACTGTTGGATTCGACGAAAAATGGACAAGATATTCTTCTTTGTCAGAGGTTTCCGTATAGGTTACAATTTTGAAGGCTGTCTTCGATCTGGCCACCCTTTTTCCTCATTAAGTATTCTCGTAATAAATCCATTTCCCAGTGCTAGCAACTATCGCGTCTAAAAATATTATTTTTCTGTTTTAACCAGAGAGAGAGAGAGAGAGAGAGATAGGGGAGGGGAGATAAATGCAAAGTTTTAAAGGAAGACTTTTTTCCTGTAGCCCCCATAAAACCCAATTTCCCTCAATGAATTTGCTATGACTTGGAAACAACCTATCTAGTTGACTGACGACGATTCGCTTTTAATTTTTATGGAAAACCATTTGTTGCTTGTGTTACAGTTTACATCTAATGTTCTTCCAATTCATTTGTTTACAAGTTATGTTGTCATTTAATGTATTGTTTGGTCCTAGATTCAAAATCCTCTTTGTTATCTTCGCAACCAAATCCCAGTCTATATACTTCATTACCAAAGAGTTTAGGTTATTTTGGTTTCTGCTACCTTTACGAAGTTAAATCGCGTCCTGGTTATGACGATAAACTATATCAGGCAGCAAGAGCAGGAGACTGGATGTTTTGAAGAGCGTCAAACAAACTCTTAATTGCTGTTGTTCCACTCTGACTCGCGGTGGTAACACCTGTTACAGTTCCAATTAGTTTTATAATAAAATTACCAACAATATATTTTATTGTAAAATTACCAACAATACATTTTATACGAAAATTACCAACTATACATTTTTTTATAGCAAAACGACCATCAGTACAACACTAAAAAGAAACCGTGCTGGGTATGACGGTAAACTACATCCGCGTCCTGGGTAAGACGATAAACTATGTCTAGCAGCAATGCTTCTGATCAGGAGGCTTTGAGGAGCGTGGAACAACCTCTTAATTCCTGATGTTCTCAAGTCCACCCTGAGCCGGGGTGGTAGCACCTGTCAGGGTCCCAGCAATGGGCAAATAGTTAACCCCCAAACTGGGGTGAAAACATTATGAAAGTGTCAAAATAGGTTTTAATACAAGAAATACTTTGTAAAAATTATTACCAGCAATACATTATTAACAGCAACACATTTTTGAAAAAAAAATACCAGCTATACATGTTTGAAAAAATATTGCCAGCAATGCATTTTTGAAAAAAAATATTACCAGTAATTGATTTTTAAAGAAAAAATTATTATCAGAAATAGATTTTTAAAGGAAAAATATTACCAGCAATAAATATCTTGTCGGCATTAAATAACCCAATGAGGTTGATATGCCATAAAAGAAACCAAACTAAACCAAACCAAACTAAACCAAACCAAACCAAACTAAACTAAACAGAAATATGAAACTATTTTTATAGTGAAATATCCAGCAATACATTTTCATAAAAATTATCAGATATACATTTTACGATCTACAAATTATATATCTAAAGACATACGTACACCAGGAAAGTACAAACTATGTACAAAATACCTGTAGTTGAAGGCATAAAATTAAGTACAAAATATTTTGATTTTGATATTAAATAAGCCATAGAGGTGGAAATACCATTAAATAAAATCAACCAACCAGCCAAATTAAAATATTATGCTTAAATAATAGCAAACATTATCTGCTATTCGGATGTAATTTTCACAAAAATACAAATATCAATTTTTCGCAAATAACTTTTAATGAGCTTATAAACACAAGCACTAAAGAAACGGCAAAAGGTAAAAGACAATTCCAAGATCTCCGTAACATTATACGTTGTTAATTTTTACATCATCGTTAATTTATATATATAGCGATAGTGGACGCCGAGGTCTACACCGAGTAGCGACGGTTTGTTTTCATGCTAGAACGTTGTCTTCTCTGTGTTGTGTAGTATTTTTTTAAGCACTCAACCACAAGCAAGGCGGGAAGCCACTAGTAAGCAAAGGGATTCAGATTAGGAGCGAGAACAAAGAGGAGTGATAGAGGAAAGGATGAAGAGAAGGTTAGGTGATAGATCAGGGCATCTGGAGACGTTGATTGACGTTACATTTGAATAGTTGGAGATTATAGTTATTAGGAAAACAAGAAATGGAGAGGGAGTTCCACAGGCGAGAAGTGCGAGACATGAAGCTATTGGAGTAGAAGAGACGGCTACATTTAACAGTTACGACAATGAAAGAGTGAGAGCGAAATACTAGACTAGTTGAGCGCTTCAGTTTATTTTATTATCCTAAGAGTTACAGCGTAAGCGGCAACAATTATATTTCAAATTATTCTAAAAGCTATTGAGCAGAAATAATCGTGGGTTAGAAAGAAGTTATTCGCAAATATTGTTCATTGTTTAAATTTTAACATATTATTTATTACTGATAACTTAGGATATCTGACTCATTAGCGGTTTATTATATATATATATATATATATATATATATATATATATATATATATATATATATATATATATATATGTGTGTGTGTGTGTGTGTGTGTGTGTGTGTGTGTAATTTTTGGTGTAACGTATTTTGAAATGAGCTACAATCTAAGATTTCTAAAAAAAAAGTAGGTTGAATCACAATTAAAAAAGAAATCCACACTTAACGAGGAAATGTGTTTCTCGACGCTATTATTGAATTAGAAAATTGTTTGTACAAAGTCGACATAATTTTTGAATTTTGTTTACCCGTTCAGGACGCGTTATTTTTTTTTTACTTTGTGAGAATTTAGACATTTTTTCAACTCATATTAGCTAGCCATAATCTCATTTTTAATCTTCATATCTTTCAATTTTTTGATATGATCGCCAAAATTCTACATAAAAGGTTGATTTTCCCAAAAGAGGTCTCAACGTATTTACTAAGGATTTGGATAATTTATACCAGTAATAAAATGTCGCAGAGATGATAGGATAATAGATAATACACGACCCAATATGTATGATATAAGTAAGCACACACACACGCAGACACACACACACACATATATATATGTATACACACACATTCACTTTCGTTATGTATATTAAAACTGATAAATATCATTTACGTACACAGAAATGTGCACAATATTTTGGACAACAATCATTTCCTAAATTTTTTCTGATTGGCCATCCCAGTATTTATTTGATATTTATCTAAAATTAGCATTTGTAAATATTCTAATACGTGAATTGATAATCGGTAAGAGAGAATATATATTAATTGTTTTATTTGCACAATTATTAATCTTCAGGACGTTGGTGAACACGGGTCTTCCCAATTTCCAGTAGTTTGTAGCTCTTAATAAATTTTATCTTTTTATTATCTTTTCCTACACCACGTCCTGCTATCCATTTACTCAAGCACGCTAGGTAGATTATACGCTACTTTCCTCTGTCCCTCTTGCCTTCAATTTGCCTTGTGAGTATTAGATTTTCCAGGCCCTCTTTCTTCACTATGTGCCCTATTGTTATATAGGAATAAAGTGTCGCTGCCAACACTTGAGTTTGAACACTGATCTCCAGAGAGCAAACATAGGCGATCCCATTATTGAATTAAGTAGACCAGTTGACCATAGAGGAAACTCATATATGTAGGAAGTCGATGTCGACTAACGATCGCCATTTCTATTCTATCCTCTCTCTATTCGGATCTACACTTCTCTTACTATACGGACCGCTATTCTCTACTCTATTCTCTATACTATTTCTCTATTCGGATCACTATACGGTGGTTACTTTTGGAGTGAGTATTATTGAGCAAGTACTATTAGTGCAAGTGTTATTCGAAGGCGTCTGACACCAGTTTTGTTTAAAGGTGTACTATAGTTGTATCTACGATTACAAAGTCTCTACTACAACGAGCATTACGAAAGTCACAACGAGTATTCTTTGGCATTTCAAAAGTGTCAACCGAGTGTTCGTTTACATCACAAAACATATAAACTTCAACTGTCTCTTCCTGATGTTAAGTATAAATGTCCTTTTCGTTTCTAGTTACTCTAAAACTTTGTCATAACGGCAGACGAAGAAGAACCGAGAGCGATGCTGCCGCTGCTGTTTGAGCGTGGTCATAGTCTTCGTCTTGCAATCAACTACTGCTCGCGGTCATAATAGGACATATGATATAGATGTCGAGGAGGCACGGCGGAGTAATGGATAACGGCTTGGATTGAGGAATCGGAGAGCCGAGTTCGTATTCCAGTCGAATCCATTACATTCACTTACGTGATAATACCCTTGGGATAGGTGTGAATCCTTTTCTTCTCCATCCAGCTATGGGTAAATAGCAGGACAGACTGGGTTCTATAGCCTTTGATGGCAACTGGTCTAAGAGAAGGAAAACTCTGAATTCAAAACCTGCGGAGGGTCGTTTGGGGACCTTGTAGCACGTAGTGCACCAGGTCTCTGTAATCGCCCCTTCAAAAAGTGTGGATGGTCCTGCACGAAACCTTCACCACCATAATCAAATCTCATGTGCTATACATGCGGGTTTGGGGACCGCTTGTGAATTCCAAATTCCCATGAAACTCCAATATTCGAGCCGGCTCCACCCACCTCAAGTGAATGCTGTTACAGGTGGGGGAGGGGGTTACAGGTAAAACTTTGTCGTTGTTCACATGTTTGATTCATGCTATTCTCAGTATCTTTCTGTAAAACTATATTTCTGAGTTTTCAAGTCATTTCTTCAGCTGTGAGGATACAGGACTGATATTATGTAACAGTTCAGTACTCTTTTCTTTTTTCTAACGAAAATTTCCTGTTTCTTAATAATTTGCCATCTTTTAGAAGGCACGTTTCGCTGTCCCAGTTCGCCTTCAGATTTCAGTGTCACACTTTACGTCCTCTGCTAAAAGATTTCCCATATAAGTAAATTGTTGCACTTGTTTAATTATCGTATCTCTAATTTGTAATTTGCATGTTGGGTTGTTTCTTTTACAATCATGCAACTGTCTTCTCGCAACTGATGTTTAGTTCTTTATTCTAGATTTACTTCACTGCCTTCTGTAGGAGGTTTTCTAGTTTCCCTCCTGTGTCTGATATCAATTCTGCGTCATCTGCATATCATATGTTGTTAAGATTGTGGCCGGCTAATAAATCCTTAGAGAATTTTTAATTCTCTCACCTCACTGTAGGTGGATAAGTCCAGTGAGTAGACACATTCTTGTCTCACACACCTTCCTATCTTGGTATATTTATTGAATTATTTATTTTTTATTCATATGCAGGAGGTTTGTTGCTAGTATGGTTTCTGGGTTATTCTAATATCCTCCCCAAATATAACAAGGTTACCTAGCAATCCTACCATCAATACTTTATGATAATGTCTTTTCTTAATTATTCATTCTTGATGTTCTATTGAATTTAGCTCGGTTGATTGATATCGGCTCTGAATAAAAACTCGAAGAGCCGAGTTCGAATACCAGTCAAATTATTTGCACTCATTTAACGAGCAAATATCCTTGGGAAAGTTATAATTTCATGTCTTCAACTATAGTTTCAATAACAGAACAGACATGGTCTTACAGCTAGTGATTGAGAAAACCATTCCATTAACCTGAATTTATTTCTTCAAGCCAATCTGGGGTGGTTTTAGCAATATATTTCGTTTCTTTATCTTGCGCAAAAGTTCATTTTTAATGCATTTTTACTGTTTTAATTTTACATGGATCTGCAGTGTTGAAGTTAAATCTCTCCTGTTGAAATAGTGACAATACAAGAAATGTTAAAGAATGGTGTTTGTGAAAAATCTTGATGTGATAGAGCAAAATGGATTTAATTTTTTAATCAACCACCCCCTTAAATTACTCGAAAACATTTCTCCAAAACCAGACAGTAAAACTATGTCCTCCAGTGCAATCAATAAGAATGAATGTATATTACGTGTTTTATTTTCACAATTATCAGTAATTTTATAATAATGATTTTTAATAATTATTCGCTTTTGTGGCGAAATGAAATAAAATTGGTAAACATAATAATAATAATAATGAGTCATAAAAAAGAAATACATTTTCCCACGATGCTAAGAGTAAAAAAATTGGAAAATCATTGGTTTCTTTAAACGATGTTAGGTGGCGTTTTTGAAGCTTATAAAAAGGCAAACATTTCCTGTCTCACTCTCTTTCTCCTCTTTGCTCCAAGATGTGAACCATGTGGTAATTACATTCTCATTGGTATATGTCGGAATTCCCCGGTCCACTGATGACTGAACTCTGTTCTGACTTTCCGACGCGCGCGCGTCTTCCAAAAACCTCAATCTATGAAGTAAGTCAAGATGTCTCTTTGGTTGCTCCAACACAGTGCAACACTGACTTGAGTGCCACCATAGTAACTATGCATTTAGTTACTTACCCCACTTCTTGACCAAGAAAAAGAAAATGGACACACATAACCATGTTTAAATCTCCCAGCGTTACAGTAAAAAAAAAAAATTCCTTATGTGGTTCCAACTTTGCGCAAGACTAACTTGAGCTCGACCATGAATACGATATTTATACTTACCTACCCTAACTTCTGTGACAAGAAAAAGAAAACAGACATCCCACGACTATGTTTAAATCTCCCAGTGATGAAGTAAGTAGAAATTTTCCTTTGGTTGTTCCAACTTTGCACAGGTTGACTCCATAATACAAAACTCATAGTACCCGAACTTCTGGATCAGAAAGAAAACGGACATTGAGAACTTTGTTCCACTACAGTTACCATAAAAGGAATAAACATTCGTATTATAAACTCAGGTTTTGTAGGCATATTATAAAATAAAATAAGACATATCTCGGCTGATTTACAGGCAAATACTCAAGAGCGAGAGCTGGATGTGAACGGGACAAGACCCCATCACAAAATGACCATTATCTTCGTTTACGCATGTTCCCGACGTGCGAGTTCCGGTCGAAAAATAAAATATTTTAAAGTGTTTCTATTTTTCGTCAAATAAAAATGCTTCCCTCCTAATTATACTCGCTTCGTTTTTCGAGCCTGTTAAGCCAAAAAAAAAAAAACGCTATAAAAGGGGTCACACGGAAGTTCAACAGGCAGTCCACAGGTGCCCAGGGTAGAGACCTGTCACGGTCAGCTGCTGACAGCAGGGGAGCATCAACCACCGTCAACATATGTGAACTACTATGAGAGATCGACCTAGATCCGAAGCCGGCTTATGACAGGGTAGCTGTCCCAAACCCTCACGTTCCTGTTGAAATAAACCACGTAAATCTATTTTTACTGTTGTCGTATTTCTTTCTTGCAATATAACAGCATCTTTCTTCTTTGTTATGAACACACAACTTCACGTAAAATACACACAGCTTTGTTAACTTCCATACACTCACTCAACAGTTATTTACTTGAAGCTCCTTTGTTACTGCTCCCTGTTCCTAAACATTTTCTCTAATCTTCGTCCAGGTTTCTGCATCTCTCGACTGGTATCTTCCGCGATTCATCCATGCAGAATCGTCTCACAAGATAGCCAGAGACGGCTTCGCGCATGGACCCGATGGGCACTTGCTCGTGGACCACACGAGCATAAGGATACCATGATAATCTGTATATATTACTTGACTTGTGTTACAGAAGCACCTTTTTAGGAAATACAAAAATAGAATTTACTACGATAAGCCACTTGTGTTGCGATTGTTGAAATAGTCATAATAGAAAGATTCATTTCATTTTAGTTCTCGAATAAAAAAGAAAGTGGGAGAATGTCCCCTTTTGACTTAGAAGATACCGGAAATGGCGAGGACTTTCTCCAAAGAGGCTGCCCACATATATAAATGGAAGGGCTGGTTTGTCTCGCCGGTTCAGTTCACTTGCAGACAATTTCGCTATCACGGAAAAGATCAAAGAACTGACCCTGACTTCCGACTATCAGTCTTCACACAGTCCCAGCACAGACACGCCGGAACCCCCTTCCCCATCAAAAAAAATCCTGAAAACTTCTCTTTTCTATCTTTTAATATTTGTGACCAAGACTACTGTTGATTGTCTGTTGAAGACAATATTATCTTTTATTTTTTTCTCTGGTTTGATTTCATTCTTAAATTTCCTCTAAACTGAATCAATATTGTTTTGAATGTTTCATTGTAAGATATTTATATTTTTACTTTTGTTATAAATTCTCTAGCGTTGATAGTATTTCTTTATTCTACTTTTCTTTCATCTTTCGCTCAGTTTTTCTTTGATTTGGACGAAGAATTTTACTTATTAAAAAAATCAGAGTTATTGCAACTAGCTACATATTTGATCTACTGTAGTACTATTAGTAGCAATGTCATGTTTATTGGATACATTGTATATGAACCCTGGTAGAGGGCTGAATATAGAAATTTTGTGATTGAAGCAGTGATTCAATCATAATATTGAACACTTGTACGGTAAGCATGTATAGTAATTATATAAAATTAGGAATTTATGATGCAGTACTAATTACCATGTATTGATAGTTTGTTAATATATGAATAGTCAAACGTTTTAATTGTTAAAGTTGAGAAAAGTATTGAATTTTGTCTCGTAGACCTATACATAGATAAGTCTAAATCAGTGCCACATACCCTAGCTATGCCACTAAGCTAAATCTAGGTTTTATCCGTCAGTTTTTTGAATCAGCACACAGTAGAGAGTTTGTATTAAGAATAAATACTGTTCGTACAATTAAGGGGAAGGTAGGTTCATTATGGAAGCAGAAAGTTTAAATATTTAGGTCTTGTCGCAAGCACACATGTATAATATAAAACTACATCCGGGCGTGGGACTAAATACTAAATATTTAAGATATATATTTCCAGATGAATAACCCTTTCAGTAGAAATGCAACGTGATGTTTTGAGTGTTGCACAGAAGAGTGCTGCAGAGGAAACTGAGAAAATAGGAAAATGTTCCAAAATTAACATGGTGGCTCAACACAGATGCAACAACAGCCACTCATACTATTCCTTCAGATATAACATCCATATCTACATGCATTCCTGCTACCAATCATCCATTTTCAACAGACATAGCATCATTGCATTACAAAAGGAAATGCCCAAATCTGTAACAGTAAAGGAGTTTGCAATCCAAGAGACAGATCCGGTGTTATTGAACACAATAGATTGATGGATTTGTAGTGTCAAAATCATGATAGAAACCTTTCAAACTCACGCAGAATGTATAAAACAGCTGGAGTAGAGAATATGTAGGCAAGGTATTTATCAAACAATGAGTTCAAACGTGAACTGTGGAATGGTGAATGTGTAAAACGTGACTAACTACTCTATTCAGAATCTCAAGGTCGTTTATCCTGCTTTGTATATCGTCTATTGTCCAATAAAGAATCTCTCTTTGCTACATCGGGGTTCAGTGACTGAAAGTACAGTAATGTTATTGTAGGACATGAAAATGGAGAAGAACATAGAAAGTTCATGACAGCATATTTCATAAACCATAAAGAATCTGGAAGTGTAGATTCTTTATTACTTGAGTAACATCGCTCAGAGCAGGAATATTGACATAAAGTGTTGACACGTGTGGGTACTTTAATTCGCATTCTTGGCTCTAGAGGTTTGCCATTTTTGGGGGCAAATCAGATTATTGGGTCAGCAAAAAACAGCAACTGTTTATGTATATCAGAGCTGTTGGGGGAATTTGACCCTTTCTTCGAAGAACATCTCAAAATGTATGGGAATCCTGGAAAAGGAGCTTCGTCATTTTTCTGTAAATATCTGTGAGAAATTTATTAAATTAATGGGACAACAGATATTTTCTACTTTTCTTGAAGAAGTAAAAGAGTCAAAGTATCATACATTAAGGGTAGATTTCACTTCAGACATCTCACACACATATCCACTGACATTTACTGTCCGATACATTAAAGGCTGTGAACCTGTGAAACGATTCTTGATGTTCATCTCTATCTTTTTTCATGAAGCAAAGGATCTAACAGAGACTGTTGTGTCTAGTCATACGATAATGCATCATGTATAGATGATATACTGGACTGCATGCACGGACTCAACAACTCACTAAGTTTGCCATTTATGTTCCTTGTACACAGATTGAACTTGGTGAGGGTAAAAGCAGCAGAGTGTTGTCTGCAGACAGTAAAATTCTTTGACTTTGTTCAGCATCAGTAGTCCTTTTTTGCTGGTTCTACTCATCACTGGAATGTATTGACATAATCTCTAGGATTTGGTATTGGAAGCTAAACCTTAACTGGCAGGTAAACCTTATTACAGAGTTAAGGTTTAGATTCCAATACCAATTCCTCACAGCTAACTCCTACTACATTCTACTTCCTCATGAGCTTCCTTCCACACCGGGGGTGAAAAGACAGACGACCACTTTCGTCGCCTGCCGAAATAGCCTATTCCCCATATGAGGTAAAAGGAATTTGTTTTATTTTTAATTATATATGTGTGTGTCTGTGTCTCTATGTGTCTATGTCTTTGTGTGTGTGTGTTTTCGGCCAGTGTATGTTTAACAACTTTTAACCAAACACGTTACCGTGTTAAATGTTATCTCGTATTTAAGGCGATATCTTATTAACATTTTTTTTTTTTTACATTTAGACAGATGTGCTCGGGTTTGTTGTCATTATTATCATATTTCGCCTGTTTTATTATCCGGCCTTCTTCAGGAGTCTGATGATCTAGTTAACCTTCAGGAAAGTTTGAACTGAACCCTTTATTTTAATCTATAGGTCTAGATTGTTTTCGTTCTATACAAAATGGCTTCATGTACTTTTTAGTGCGCCTCGGTTATTTTTTGTCCCTTAGCAGTAGCAGTGAGGAAAGAAAAGCAACGAAGTATGCAGTCAAGTGTGACAGCAGCAATATCAGCAGCAGGCAGTAAATAAGAACATTCATTTTAGCGCTCTAATTGCAGCCTTCGTGCTTAGTGCTTCTGTAGCCTAGTGATTAAAGCATTAGTTTATGAAATTAGTGATATAAGTAATTAAAAATTCAATCCCTGTGTCGGGTAATATATACTGAGACTCACTGGGAAAAAGGCTAGAATTAACTTCGCATATTAAGAAGACGACGAGATATATTCAAATATGGCCAGCGGAATGAGAAAAACCTACTACAGTAGATTGAATAAAGGATACAGTTTGAAATTCCCTGATCGACAGACATCTGAAAAAGTCTGCTGGGAATAAAAATACGAATGTAAATAACGATAACTCATAAATTCATATTGTGGAAGTTTATGCGATGGTGTTTGACTAGTAATTTTCAATGTCGTATATCTTGGTTGCAGCTTGCACAGGAATGAGCCATATAACTAAACTTTACATTGTTCGGATTATCATCCTCATCTTTGTCGCCATATTTATCACAACGTTTCGGTCGTTGCACGCCCCGGCCTTCTTCAGGTGGTTGGAATGTCGAAGTGAACCCTTTAATTCGCTCGCTTTATTTCCGCCTTAACCAAGTATTGAGCTCACACTCTTTTGTGTCCTGTCAATGGATCTAACTAACGCCGTTATCCACTGTACCATGTCCTTGAGGACATCTGTGTATGAATTTCTGGGTATTATAAATTGACGACAACAAAATCAAACAAATATAAAAAATTGAAATATGTGGGAACTCATTTAATAAAGGACGGAAAAAAACGACACTGAAATACAAAAGCGCATTGAGATAGCGAAAGATGCCTTCCAAAAGCTAATCAAATTATTAAGAAATAGAAAAATTTCGTTAGAGAAAAAGAAAAATGTACTTCACGGTTCATTTCGTCTCTATAGCAATAAATGCTTGGCAATATCCTCACCGATGAAGCAACAGAAACGTGGTTATACAAAAGGAAACAGAGAACGTCATGGACTAAAATTACGAAGTTATAACGAAAATGGAAACAAAAAGGACACTTTTTTTTTTTTAAGAGTTTCACCCCAAGCAAGGCGGAAAGCCACTAGGACGCAAGGGGTTACAGAAAATTTGGAGCAAGATCAGATAGGAGTGATAGAAGAAAGGATGAGGAGAAGAGTAGTGGATAGATCAAGGCAACTGGAGTTACAGATGCCAGAGAGAGAGAGAGAGTACCGGAAACCCCTTCCTAAACAAGAAACAAGGCGTAAGCCTCCACTCATGTCCAAGAGAAGGGGGAGGAGTGTTGACCGGGCGGTAGGAAAGCCTACTTATACTTAATATATGGAAGAGACAGTTGAGAATTATAGGGTACATAATCAAGTAAGTGTGCTTGTAAAATTTTATACTCACAGAAGAGGAGGCAAAGTGGACAGAGCAAAACAACGCATTAACATAGTGAGCGTGTGTAAATGCATGGCGGAACGTAGATTAGGAGAGGTAACTAAGAGAAAAAATTAAGCGCTACGAATATCAAGAAATTGTGGAGAGCCATGATCGTCAACACGTTACATAGAGGAAGAAGCTGTATTTAACATTATATTGCATTTTTAGTTCCAGTTGATGTTACATTTCTTTTATCTACATTCCATTTTGTCCTGTCAGTTAGAAGTCAGCCTTACTGAATTGTGGACAGAAGACAGTCTCTTACGTTGACATTTGATAGACTTCTTTTCGCAACTATGAAATACAGTGGGTCATCACTTTCTCGACCTTACCTGTATTTTTCCTTTCCGCAATATTTTATGTATCTGCGACATTGTTGTATAGCCTTATTTTTTCTCTTATGCATTTATTATCTCTCTCCTCCCTATCTCCCTCCAACTCTCACTTTTCTCTCAAAAAGCTTTTATTGTTTTATGTAATAAATCTGTTGGCAACATGCTGGTCTTGCGAGCAATTAATGGGGGCAATGCGTTTATTTTGAAGTTGAAGATTAAGTTGCCTCTCTGGAGGCTTGATTTAAGAATTAAAATAAAAAGTAGTAACTTTGTTGTAACCTAGGGAAGGTTACTGAATAGAATAATCAAACGAAGTTTGGTAATGAACGATAATACTTAGGACAAGAACAACACATATAAGATTTGCCAGCGGCGCGTAGAAGTAGTAGTCAACTGCTAGAAATGAATGAAGTGAATTCCACAATAAATCTGCAACTGCAGGATATCTAAACACGCGATCAGATGTGGGACAAGGCTGAATTTAATGTGGAGTATCCGAGCCCGTAGGCTCGGCCAAAAAATTCCCCGTATAAGTCGGGTAGCTGTTTCCCGAGACGAGACTCTGCCCTTCGACATAGCCTCGTCTAGTGATCCTCGCTATCCGGAGGCAAAGAGTTTGACCAACACAGTTGTAGACGAATCTGCACTACCGACCAACATACAGCATTTACTACTGTATTTATGTGATTGCAGACATACCCATTATCGTCCGTAGGTATGCTACAACAAACATTCTAATAGTAATGGTAATATTAACTGTTTCCTTATGAGGAAATATTTGATATTCATTAACCAACCAGTGTTACTCAATTTACACTTTCCTTCGATCCCTGGCCAATGTACTGAGATCAAAGTGTAGTATTTGTTCTCCATGTCTGTAATTGTAATGGTAACATTACCTGTTTCCTTATAGGAAAATATTCGGCATTCATTGACTGAAAACTGTCGGTTGAAATTTATAAAATATTTCTCAGACAACAGTTTTCAATGACATTAACTTTCTCAAGACCACTGCCACCGTTTTTCTAGTGTTGATGTAAGTTTCCTTCTAAAGCTTTTCTTTAAAATAGCGCGGATCGCCAACATCTTCAAATAATGTCCCGTCCTCTAGAACGCTGGCGATCAACTCAGGCGTCCCACAGGGGTCTCTCCTCGGACGAAACCTCTTTTTGATTTAAATAAATGATCTGTAGAAGAATATACTCAGATCATTTGTAAACATCCATGCTGATGATATTACTATATAATGGCGCACCTCTGAAACTCTTGATGGTCAGGGATTGATAACTGATCTCTCTCTAGATCTGACATAAACTACTTAGTTGGGTAAAAACTGACTGGTTCCATTCAATGACTCTAAAAACAAACTAGATACAAACTGAAATACCACCAGTCCCGATGAACGGATGTCCCCTCGGGGAGGCACCGTGCCTTAAAAACGATTGGGCCTCAAACTCGCTCTTGACCTCAAGTGGAACTCGTACATACGATCCATTGCTAAAGATGCAGGTAAAACTGTCGTCTCCCTGTATCCCTTCAGAAAGTATCTGACTCCACCTGTTATTATCTACCTTTACAAGAGCCAGATCAGGCCGAAAATGAAGTACTGTTGTCATATTTGGGCGGAAGCTGCTCAATCACGAGAAAGTCCAAAATTGTCACCGTGCCCTTGTGGATGAGGAATCATTCTCAACACTCCAACCTTTTTCTCACGGGCGGAATATGGCAAGTCTCTCGTTACTCGGACGAACTACATTTTACCTGGTCTCGCTACAAACATTCACACGATACCACTTACATTGTAGCAAATCATCCACATTCCCTCTGTATTCCATCGATGAGAAGTAATTCTACTCGAACAGCTTTTTCCCACGAACCACTGCTCTGTGGAACCGGTTACCAAGAGGCTGCTTCCCCGATCACTAAAATCTTAACCTGTTCAAGGCTAAGGTTAATCGGCCCTTGTACAAAATGAACCTTACTGTAAAAAGAATCATTACTTTCTCTTCCAGGTACATGTGTTGTCCATTGAAGTTGTAGCTGCCGTTTTCAAGTAATGCTGCTTCTGTTCTTTGATAAAATTCTTTGTGATTTTGTTGACCCAGTACACTAGATTCAATGAAGGATGGTCTTCTTTAAGACCTACAAAGTTAATTGCTCGAAGTCATTGGTAATCATTGATCTGAGAAAATGTTTTTATACAACTGAGAGTTAAGATATTTCTGAACTACTTTGGCACCATGCATAACATCTATATAGAAGTCCCTATCTGACGAAAAATTTTATTTATTTTTTAATCATTTCATCCCAAATCAAGACTGGAATGCCGCGAGTGCACACGGGGTTACAGGGAATGAAAGTGAAAGAGAAGACCGAGAAATAGTGGATTGAGGAAGGGCAAAAGATGAACGGTGTTCAAGAAAAGAGAAGATGGCGACTAATGTTGCATTTAAATTTTTGATTAGTTTGGTTTCTTTTGTCTTACAGCATATCAACCTCAATGGGTTTACTTAATGTCAACAAGATTTTTATTGCTGCTTATATTTTTTTCTAAAAATGTATTGCTGCTCATATCATTATTTCAAAAATGTATTGCTGATAATATTTTTTTTCCAAAAATGTATTGCTGGTAACATTTTTTCCTTCAAATATGTATTGCTGGTAATAAATCTTTCTTCAAAAATTCATTGCTGTTAATAATTTTTTACAAAAATGTATTGATGGTATTAAAATCCATTTTTACACTTTCATAGTGTTTTGATCCCAGTTTGGGGTTAATTATTTACCCATAGCTGGGACCCTAAACAAGTGCTAGCACCCCAGGTCAAGGGGGACCTGGGACACCAGCAAATTAAGATGTGATTCCACGCTCCTCGAAACCTCCTTATCAGAGGCCTTGTTGATGGATGTAGTTTATCGTCTTATCCAGGACGTCACATTTTTTTAGCAGGGAGGGGAGAGGGTCAGCAGGGGTGCAGTTGGCATATTCTAAAGTGCCAACCGACAGGTCAGTAAATTTTTGAAAATTGTAGTTATCAGAAAGAGAGAAAGTAAACGGAATGGAGTTGCACAGGCGGGAAGTGCGAGAGGGGAGAGGGTCAGCAAGGGTGCATTTGGCGTATTCTAAAGTCCCAGACGACAGGGCAGTAAATTTTTGAAAAGAAACTGAGTAGAAGTGGCATCCTATTTCAACAGTAAAAGGGTAGGAACTAAATCCCAATCTAGTAGCACATTTAAATTCCTGTATTCGGTGCACCATGGAAAAATAATTCGCCAGAACAGTTGCCATGAAAATATTTCTAGAAAAGATAGAGGGAAGCCACGTCACATAGGTGAGAAAATGATTGAAGTCGAGATGTTTAACGTTCACTATTTGCATTATTCAGTCTATTGTCCTCATCTTTGTCACCATATTTATTACAATGTTTCGGTCGTTGTACGCTGCGGACTCTTCAGGTAGTTGGAACGTCGAACTGAACCCTTTATTTCGCTCACTGGGGTAGACTGTTCTAGTTTCACGTGCCATGTTTAATGGATGTCAGTTATCAGTTATCGCCTGTTAATTCCCCCTTACTAAGTTCTCCACTGCCTTAATCGGATATCGAACTCACACTGTTTGGGTTTTGTCACTGGATCTAACCAACGCCTTTATCCACTGTGCCATGTGTCCTTGACTCACGTTGTTGTGTTTATACTGGTTTTATAGAATATTGCAGCTTTTGACCAACTACCACAAGTACAGCTCTTTTTCTATGTTCAATTTTCTTATCGCCTATATAATTTGTTATAGCCGTTTCATATACTGAGGTATTTCAATTGTTTTTATTATTTTTTAGTTCCTGATTCGGAATTTTTAAGATGGCTTCAAAAAGTAAACAAAAATTTGCGTTTATTTGATAATCAAATCTCTCAGTTTTTATCTATTGTTAACGATATAATTGACCGTTTCTCTCCAGGAAACATTCAATATTCACCGAATATTTATTATTACTGCCGGTTGAAATTTATGAAATCTTTTTATTAGAACAGTTTGTTTTTGTTTTGTTTTTCAAAAAGTAAATAACTGAAAAACATTGGAACTGATCATTAATGGGAGTTTTTTTTCTAAAACCTTCTGCTTGTGTGAAAAGTTAACATTTTGATTATACAGTGTAACCCGGATATAAGATAGTTGTCGGGACCGGAGAAGAAGTCTCTTATATCCGGGTTTCTCTTATATCCGGGTTTGGTCTATTTTGTTTAGCTAAGTAAGGCTCTAATTTGGGACCAGAGAAAATCTCTCTTATATCCAGGTTTCTCTTATATCCGGGTCTCTTATATCCGGGTTACACTGTATCCCAATTTCCTTATCCTCATTGTTCTTACTCCCGATGCTGGAAGTGTAAAAGAGTATTTTTATTTGGTAAGAAGCTTTTTGTAATTTTCTAGCTGCAGTCTATCGGCATTGATTAAGGACCGTTTCCCTTAATTATTTTAATCATTTCACCCCATGCCAATAATGCCACTCAAATGCAAGGGACTACTGAATGCGAAAACATATGAGAAAAAAAAAGAAGCTTAATTAAGGAGAGAGAACAAGAAAAAATTCTGAAATAGTTAAGCATCACAAAACACAGGGCCTTCTTTCAGACAAGCAATATGGCTTTCGCTTCTCTAGGTCAGCTGCTGATATATAAACTATTATTGCTGAAAACTTTTATCAAACTTTAGATATGAAAGGTGAAGATCGGTTTGTTGCGTTGGATATCTTAAAGGCAGTGTCTGGGTTTGACATATTGGCCTAATTTGCAAGTTAAAAGGTTATACTATTTCTGGACGAACTTTTGAATTGCCTCAGTTTTTCATATTGAATCGTGAAATGAAAGTTGTCTTGAACGGCCACTCCTCTAGATATGTTTTGCATTAATGCGGGTATCCTCCAGAGCTCTACATTTGAACCTAGACTGTTCCTCATTTTCAGCAACGATTTTCCTGATGACATCAGTCCTTAACGATTTTCCTGATGACATCAGTCCTTAACTCGATATGCTGATGGCAACCATCAATTGCTGTCTTAATAGTAAGTCTGAGCGATTCGATAAGCTCAAATTGGCAGCTGATGTAAAAATAATCTCCATTCTGTTGTTAACTGGGACAATGAATCGTTTGTAAATCTTAACGCCTCCAAAATGAAACTGCTCTCTTTTTCAGCATACCTAATGCCTACATCCAAGAGAGTGACTCGTTTCGTCTTCTCGGAGTAACGTTTTCCGCTAACATTTAGTGGAAAGATTATATTGATTATAGGGCGGCAGAAAATTTGCAATCCTCTGTGTCATACTAGGCAATTTTTTCTCCAGCATCTATCTTAGATATTTATAAGACTACCATTAGTCCTTGCTTTAAATATTGCTGCCATATCTGGTCTTGTACTCCTGCTATATATTTAGAGATTCTTAATAAAATCAAGAGAAGAATCAGCTATGTTATTGGTTCTGACCTGGTATACAGTATTCTGTCCTTTTCCCTCAACAGTACTGTAGATTCATTTTGCCTTTTCTATAAATATTTTCATGATCATTGTTCTGATGAACTTTTCTCTCTAGTACCTAGATTTTATGAATTTAAACTCAGTGCTAGATTGGCGGCAAGGTCTCATCATTTTACAATTGAAATGGCTAGATATAACTGTAAGTTCTATGTTAACAATATCTTCTATCGCAATTCTCGCTTATGGAACTCGCTTTTGGCTTCTTGCTTCCCAGCCAACTTTGATCTTTAAAAATTTAAATGTCAATCATTATCATGTGTCTTCTTAATTCTTGTTCTTTTATTGTTCTCTCTCCTTAATAGTGTTTTTCTCATATTCTCTAACACTCAGTAAAACTTTGCGTCTTAGCGGCTTTATTGCCTTGCCTGGGGTAAAATTATTAAAAAAAGAAATAAGAAAACAAAAGATAAAGACAGATTTTATTTAAACTTCTAAAAATCAAAGTTGATTGCAAAACAAGAGGCCGTAAAAGTGTTCCCCAAGCAAGAAGTGTGAAAGAAGAAAATATTAGCATAGAACTCACGGTTGCATCTCGCCTTTTCAATAGTAAAATGATGATACCTAACTGCGCTCAAATTCATAAATTCTATCAAAGAGGAAAGCTCGTCAGAATAATTATCATGAAATATTTATAAAAAAAAAAAAACAGTGTGAAAATGACTGAAGTTGAGATGTCAGGAGAGGACCGATAACATTGAAGATTCCTCTTTGGATTTTATCAGGAATCTCTAAATACATAGTAAATCTATTTATATATATAGCAATATTCAATGTATGGACGAAAATGAGACATAAATTATGAGTAAGATATTTATGATTGCAGTATTTTGTTAAAGTTTTTAAGCTCAAATATTTAACGAAGCGATATGGAAATTCTATGGATATTTTAATATCGTAGAACTCATCATAAGCTTACTTAATTATTAACTGAAGAATTAAGATCCATCAGAAATTAAAATAGGAAAACCGTGAAATTTTATAACAATTAATTATTAACTATTAATTAATTTATTATTATTTCCATCACACTACCTACCAAGTCTAAAACCTAAGGCAAACCGTGGTGTGTTGTTAAATTTTATCTCCGAACAATAATAGACAAAGTTCTCCTTAATGTCTCTTATAATTCTTTCAATGTGTTGTTTTGTTCCATTTTTTATAATTCCAAGTGCACCTATTACCACTGGTATTATTCTTGTTTTATATTTCAATTTCCAGGTCTTTGTATTTTGATAGTTTTTCAAATTCCTTGGTTGCTATGGTTATTATTATTATTATTATTATTATTATTTTTATTATTTTCAAAAAAACTATCAAAATGCAATTATCTTGAAGTGGGATTTTTAAAAATGTGGCGCAGTAATTTCATTTGTGGTTGAGCCTTGGGTGTGAATGGAAAACGTTCTGTTAGATCCATTGAAGAGATCCTTGGTAGCCCATACCTTATAAGAAATACAAAAAAAAAAGGTTCCCACAAGCACAGCTTACACCTTACAAAGGCCTTTATCAATGTAAATGTGTGTGGTCATGATGATTTTTATTTTTTCATAAATGCTCGGTGGAAAATATCATGGTGCCATTTCTCACCTATGGTCTCTGTTTGGGACCCGGAAGGAAATGAGTATTCAATAGAATTCAAAGGAAATAATAATAATAATAATAATAATAATAATAATAATAATAATAATAATACTTTCAGATCATTACCTGCTGCCGCTATACATTGTTGACATATGACTTACTGCATTCTGTTGCATTAGATTTAGTTTTCAAACAACAAAAATGACGACACTCATAAAACAATGCGCAGCTTGAAGTACACTTGATTTTCTTTTCTTCTCTCTTTTTATTTTTTACTCATGACCCTTGACGATGGCTTATGTGTGTCGAAAGCTTGGATACAATATGAATTTTGTCTGTTTTGTACATCAATAACGAACACATTTGTCATTCTCAAATCTTTTCATTTGTATCCCCTTACTTCTTTAAAAAAACGAGCAGCATTCATATTTATGATTGTTATTGCAAGATTTTGTCAGAGTTTTACGCTCAAATATTTAACGATGCGATACGGTAATTTTTACGGATATTTTATTATCATAAAATTCCACATAAGCTTAGTCATTCATTAACTAAAAAATTAAGATCCATCAGAAGTTAAAATAGGAAAATCGTGATATTTTCTTGTCTCTAATAATGCAGCATTTACAACCAGTTTAAATCTATCAACACTTTTCACTGGCCATTTTTGCAAAATTCACCTTCATTTAACTGAGAATTACTCTTGGGTGTCGCGTCAAATTTATTTAGACGGCGAATATAATTGTCTACTATTTTGTCGTGTTTTTTTTAATGACTAAAAATTATTAACGACCTTAATTAAATTCTAGACATGATGATACTTAATATCCATTAGGGGCATTATGATACACTGCTTTTGCGTTAGCCTACTTCACCTTCTGTTTTAATTAATTCACCTGCTGTTTGTCACTGGCTTAAAAGGTTCATTTTTTTTTCTCCAACTCTTCATATGCGCAAGTGGATAGCGGCTATGAGTGAGAACTCGGATAGACGTGTTCGAATTCCAGTCACGTTCATTACATTAACACGTGAAAATAACCATGGAAAAGGTAGGAATCCATATCCTCCAGCTATGAGTTAAATAGTAATACTTATATCAGAAAAATCATTGTTATTCAAACAAAATATGTTAATGCAATATTTACTCATAGAAATATTTATTCTTACAATCTAAAATATATTTCGGCTTTAAATAATCCAAGAATGGTTGATAAGCCATAAAAAAGTAAATCAATCAATTATCATATGCGCTATAATAGAGATTGTTTATTTTTATAAACATTAGGTTTTAATAAAATCTTTCTAATGATTTAAACTTTGAATTCAAAGGAATTTAAATCTCATTTCTTTTGATAAATTTTAAACTTGCTATTGCTATTAATTGGATTTATTTTAACTGTAATGACAATAACAAATGTCTTTGATATTCGATCAGGATATATGATTTGGCTAGCTTAACGGTTAGTGCTTGTAGTGTAACGGATATCAAAGAAGAAAATAGACTCGCCGAGGCTAATGTAAATTCAAGCCTTGTTGGTTGCTCTAATTTTTACACAAATGCCCTTGGGAAAATCATAAAGACATCTTTTCGCTTCCAAGTTTTTGGGATATTTTCGGTTAAGTCTTCCCAAAATTAAAAGAATATATGTTTATTAAAATACACCCTAAAATTCAGAGATGTCCGTTAAAATTATTTAAAAATGCATTCATTGTTACTTTTTGCTTTACGTCTCCAAATGAACTCCCACAAGCAAGAGTCTATCATGCTGCTATGAGTCTGCCAGTTAATTTTGATTGTTTACAATATGAGGGCTGATTTTTCTGGGTCAACGAAATTCGTACTGTGATTTACAGTCAGATAAATATAATATGAATCATCCTTTCCAACAATCCGACATAATCGTAGTCTAAGGTAAAATACAACTTCGGATTTTGTCTAATAATATGAAGATTGTTTTTATGTATTAACTCCAGCAACCTCCATCGCAAGCTAAACAAATTTCGATTTGAAATTTATAATTACAAAAGAGTGCCAATAATTAAATTTAAAAAAAAATATGATTTAAAATTTATAATTTCTTGGGGTGAATTAATATTTGCCATAAGTAAGTAGTATTTACCCAGTCCGCCCAACAAGAGTGTTCTGTCACAAGGTCAGTTTTTAATGTAGGGTGATTCCGAACCGGTATACTTGGGCAGAAATTCCCCGTATAGACCGTATTTACGGGGTCGGGTTGCTGTCTACCTCCTTAGATGAGACCCTAACCGTAGACATAGCCTTGTCTGGGTTCCTCTCTGCCCTGAGGCAGAGAGGACTTTAAGCAGAGTATTGGGAAACTCTTTTGCGATAAGTAATTTTATATTATTTGGGGGTGAATTAACAGAAAAGTTCCAGTTAGCGATTACAACGCAGCCTAAAAGAAAATTTAAGACCGTGGAGAAACCAACAGGAAACCAGTTCGCTGTCTTTCTCAAGTTGTGTTAATGCAAAAATAATAAAGACGCTGTATACAGTGTAACCCGGATATAAGAGACCCGGATATAAGAGAAACCCGGATATAAGAGAGATTTTCTCTGGTCCCAAATTAGAGCCTGTGTTAATGTATATAAAATAGACCAAACCCGGATGTAAGAGAAACCCGGATATAAGAGACTTCTTTCCGGTCCCGACAACTCCCTTATATCCGGGTTATACTGTATTTGGAAAGTAGTGACGACCTACGTGCTAAATTTACATAGAATGTACAGTGATCGAAGTTGAATGTGGTGATTGGCGAAACGAATTCATTCTCCAACTTGTCTTTTGCGTAATTTTCTCATCAACTTCCATAGGAAAAGGCATGAACCTATGTTTTTCTCCCCACAGATATAGATTAAATAAAAGCAGGATAAACGCGTTCTTTTTTCTTATTCCTTACATATTTTAAAAACATTATATTTATAATCAAGTTCTTTTTGTTTCTATTCAGTTTCTTCATCTTCATGTCTTTTCCCTTTTTTTCCTCTATTTCTTCTTTAAGTTAATATCCCATTTCATTTATTCTCTTCTTTTCCGTCTAACTTTTCTTTCTTTTTTTGTTTTCCTTCTCCTTTCAACGTCCATTTTTTCGTATTTCTCTACATTTATTTTTCCTTGCTCAGTTTCCCCTCTTCGTTTTTTTTGTCTCTTTTTTAATCATTTTTTTTTCAAGATGTTTGTTGACAAAGAGACCCAACAACGAGCCGTGCTCAGCGGTGGCAAAGAAACAAACGAAACAGAAAAAAAAAACCTTTTTAATCAGGTGATGGATCACAGAAAAGTGGGAGTGGCAGGTACTTGTGAAGAAGAGACCAGAACTCGAGTGCCCGTTTTTGTCACTGTATCAACAACTGGACACTACGTCTCCCACTGAACAAACGGACGTCGGGCCCCAAACGAAAAAGCTTGACGACCTACGGGGAATTTTTTCTCTTTTCTTTTGACTCGCCAGGAGGAAGTGGAATTCACGTTGGTCGAACAGGACGACAACGTTGGATTTCCGCCTGTGTTCGCTCGGCAACCCGATAAGTGAAATTAGTCCAGATAAGGACGGAGCTAACAGTAGATTGATAAGCAAGCAGTACCTGTTTAAGATGGAGTAAAAAAGCAAAGTAAAAGAAAAAGAACAAGATATATACAATCCGAACCTGTTAATTCAGCCCTCTTGGAGCCAGGCCACTAACGGACCACAGAAAATGCCAGATGACAGAAATAAAAACTCTAAAATAAACTTTGTAAACAGTTTTGTCAGTGTATATATATATATATATATATATATATATATATATATATGTGGTGGGTGTATATGTGACATATATTGATAAAATAGAAAAAAACCCTTAGATTGATGATCCGAAGTTCTATAACTGAATTGGAAGTTTTTAGCTTCTGTTTTTGAAACATAGTAATTCCTGTGTAGCGATGGAATTATATTTTTTTTTTGTACTTCCTATATATATATATATATATATATATATATCAAACATGGTTAGAACTGTGTAGCGAAAAAACATATTTTAAATCAATTAATTTATAATATATATATATATATGTATGTATATATATACATACATACATACATATATATATATATATATATATATATATATATATATATATATATATATATATATAAGTTCTACCTGGATCCTTCCTCTTGGAAAAATTTTTTTCTGAAAATATACATGTATGGGAATTTTTTAGATATATTTTTCATATGTATGTATATTTTACACTAATATTATCTATCTATCTATCTATCTATATATATATATATATGTATATATAGTTCGATGGGTAAATTGTTAGCATTTTTTAGTTTTAATTTCGCGCATGCACGTTGTTTTTCTTTGATTTTGTCGACTGCACAGTATAGTAGGTTCAGTTGGGCACCGTCTGCGAGAAAAAAAGCACCATGACGCAATTCACAACGCCAGAAACTTGAAAACGGTATGCTATTATAATAGGAACATTTCAGTGTGTTTGGGTGTCAATCTGACGACAGTGCAGACGATTCGGAGATGGTTGGATGAGTCTAATGGTGATTACGAAGATTAACTTCTCTAATTAAATAATGCTTTAGTTTTATTGCATTTTTATTTTACGATTCAGTGCATATTTTCGGTAATTGTGGTTTTTGATTTGCAATATATATATATATATATATATATATATATATATATATATATATATATATATATATATATTCTCCAAGGACTTCTGCGTATAACTAATAGAAAATTTAAGATATATAAAAATTAATTTCTCGAAATTTCATAAAGCTATATAAGTGTGCATGGGGGTGAAAAAATGTTTTTAGAAATATTTTTTAAAAAGGAGCATTTCTAAAATAATTCATTTGCGAATAAGTCTTGAAAGTTTAATTAAAATCCGATTATTATTTGATCTTTCCAAGAATTTTGAAATCTATGTTTTTTTTTATCACAAAAAACCGCCAATTGTTGCAGTACTAATCTTTGTTCCATCCACTGAGGCAAAAAAAAACAAAATTTTTAACCGAAATTCCTAAAGATCGAAATAAATAAAAAATATAAATAAATAATCCAAAAATCCTTTGCTCTTTCCTCATAAAGATTTTGATCATAAAACTTTGTTTTATTGCATTATTTCATCATATATACTCATTTTTTATCGAAACTTTAGATGTATCTAGTTTTAAATATATCATTATTTGTTGATTTTAATATTTTCTTAGATTTCTCTTGTTAACATTAACTGCATGCCCCTATTTCAAAGATACTCAACGCTAATATATATATATATATATATATATATATATATATATATATATATATATATATATATATATATTTTCTTTTCTGTCAATTTTGCTGATAAAAAATACAAGATTTTTTACGAAAATTTTGAACGTGCTAGAAATTATTAACACATGTAAAAAAAATAATCAAAAATACTTTGATCTTTCCTCTTGATAATAACATGACCATTTAGGCGATAAAAAATTATTTTCATCAAGTTTAATGCCGTTATTATCCTGCTATGCTCATTTTCAGCGATCTCGTGGTGATACCTATATATATATATATATATATATATATATATATATATATATATATATATATATATATCGGAGAGCCGAATTCGAATTCCAGTCGAATCCATACAACAACCTGCGTCTCTAGCTTCATGCGCATGTGTAGACGTGGCAGCGTCAACAGAGTCCAGTCCGATGAAATCCTAACGGATGAAACGCGTCACAAAAAACTTTTCCAGTTAGTCATATGTATATATATATATATATATATTTATATGTATATATAAATATATATATATATGTGTGTGTGTGTGTGTGTGTTTGTGTGAGTGCGCGTGTGTGTTATACAAAGAGCAGATACTTTAATAGGGCACCTCTATGTATTTTCGTAATTTTATGTGTATATAGTGATTCAGTCCTTTGTTTCTTTTGAAAAGATACAATCTTTAAATAAGGACAGGGGATAAGCTTGGCTTCGAGTCAGTCAATAATTTGGTTTAGAATTCAAAATTTAAAGTGTCAGAGTTTTTACTTTTTTCACGAGGAAAAGTTTCGGACGGTTGATCACATGACGACATCGATAACTAACAACTGGGGCCTGAGTCAGTTTTGTACGATTATGGATTTAGGGCACAAATTGGACAAAGTTCAAATGAAAATCTAGTTAATTTATTTCCCAGTTGATCTGTTCGCTCTTTCTCATTAAGTTTTATTGAATATGAAACGTATTCTTAATTCGCAGAGGACATTATATGAAATGCAAGAATAAAATACAAGATTATAATTTTTGATTATATACATATATACACACCCAAAAAATCACACACACACACACACACACACACACACACACACACACACACACACATATATATATAACCTCTCCCCCTCTCTCTCGCTGTACATTTCAAAATTTTGAGGCCAGCCCTGGTAATTTTTAAAATTGACCCCCAAAATAATTGTTTTGTACTTTAAATAAGAGAAAATTATTATACATGGTTAAAAAAATTGGGACATGATTTTTATTAGAAATTATAATATGAGAAAAAGATAAAAAAAAAGCATTTTATGATTAAATTTTGTCCTCGCAAAATATCCTCCTTTAGCCTTGATTACTGCAGCACAAGATTTGGTATAAAGTTTGATAATTGATTTCATTCTTTTTTCAATAACTGTAAGACCTCTTTTTCATTTACTTTTTCACTCTTCGGTCAAGTTCATCCCATGCTAATTCTGGGGTTCGCTTCAAACTTTTGAATTGTATTGTATATTTTACATTTCGGCAGTAATTCTTCTTTTATACATGCTTTGTTGAATATGGTAGACATGGAAAATTGTATAATTTTTTTAATCAGTTTCTTTAGTATCCTTACAGTATTACTGGAGGTACTCCATCATGGACTTTCTACTACTATACAACGCAGCTTAGAGTACACACACAATTACTGAAAACGAAATGAATGAATTAGTCGAAAGCGCTTGTGACAATAATAAATACGGATAGAGTCTACACATTTTTAGTACCCGTAAAAATAAAACTGTTGAAGATCCTACTAAATAAAAAAAAACTAATAAAATCTTCCTTACACGCACACAAATATATATATATATATATATATATATTCATCCACAGACATTTTAGCTGTATCACAACTGATAAGTGCGGTTAGACATCTGATTGCTTCAAGCCGGGATTGAAAGCCGACTGATCAGGCATCAGTCAGTAATTTTACCCCCAAGATATCGTCGCAAGACACAGTGGAGAGAAATATTCGAAAGACGTCAATAGCTAGGAGAGCTCGATTCGAGTAGAAGAGCCTTGCATTAGCAGCAGCAGCCACTGTTTCTAAAATCACTGCTTCCTCTCCGATTGCTAAATCAAACTGAAGTCATCTATATCTATATATATATATATATATATATATATATATATATATATATATATATATATATATATATCACACATTATGAAATGGACAAAAGTCAAACAAATATTTAAGTAAATGCTCTGTTTTATAATAAACAGTATTAAACAGTATTTTTACCGGCCTGAATGTCCGAGAAATTTTCACAGAAAATATCCTGTCGGAGGACGAATATTTTCTGTGAAAATTTCTCGGACATTCAGGCTGGTAAATGCTATTAATACTGTTTATTATAAACAAACATTTAAAAATATTTGTATATATAAAAAGAATGTATAAACATAAAATGTCTTTATATATATATATATATATATATATATATATATATATATATATATATATATATATATATATATATATAAAGGTGTTTTACGGTAGCAATTTTTCTTTCAGACATGTTGAGTTGAATAATATTAAGTTCCGTCTATCAAATTTTTTATTAAATCTTTAAAAAAATTCGGAATATTTTGTTATATAATTCCTCCCTAAGGGATTGTATATGGACGTGTTTAAAAAAAAATACATCTAAAAATCTAGTTTGTTTAAATGTCGGTGAAGCTGGTCCCAACAAACGTGGGAATGCAAGAATTAATTCAAAACCTTTACGGAGGACGGAGGAGTTGGAGGAAATGGGTTGTATGTCGACTTGTAGAGGGATAGGCTCCACCCGGTCTAATTGTCCAAAACACACTACGGAGAAATAAATACCTCTCCAACTTTCAACTCGGATAGCTATAGAGAACTAGTTAGGTGCTCAGCTGTGCAATGTCGCTACCCCACCTCCCTCACGGTCATGGGACAGATGATGGTGATGATGATAACCGGAAGTAGTAAAGTAGTTATGGGAGAGCTGTTTGCTCTGGTGCTCACGCCCCCACACTTTTCATGGATACTTGCATTTACTAAGAGCATTAACGCTAAATAGATATTACTAGTTGAGTCGAAATTCGGACACACTTGGATGATTTCCTATTCTATAGCGATTATGGTTAGGGCCTCACGTAACAGATATGTTACCTTGACCGAAAATATTCTTTCACAAATATATTTCTTTTCAGCTTTCGTTCTCCTTCCTGGGAAAAGTGCTCAAAGTTAGTTTGCTTATTTTTATTTTTTAAATAAAAGAATAATCGAAATATCTTTTATCATAATTCTTTTCTGTGGAGTAATGGTTATCGACTCGGAGTTCTATTATATTCACTTACGTGCTAATACCCTTGGGAAGGGTATGAATTCTCTTCTTCTCCCCACAGCAATGGGGAAATAGCAGGACAGACCGGGTTCTGTAGCCTTGGATGGCAACTGGTCTAGCACAGAAAGAAATAGCAATCTACTGCAAAAAGAAATCTGCCTCGTCAGTCGTATATCAAAAGATACATGATAGTCTACGCGTGTAACTGTAACTGACTGATAGTGCAAGATTTTACGATTAGCTTTTTACGCAAAATGGGAGGGGGGCGTATTAAACACAGATAATTACTTTTTTTTAATTGGTTACTTAAAAAGCATGCAGTTTCGGTTAATTTTTTGTCTTCTGTCGCAAGAATTGAATTATCATAATCCGAAATACGTACCTCAATACGTAGGAGACCCTGCATTATGTACTGATAATCCTGATAAAAAACGTTGTCACTGGAAAGGCATAACCTCGGCGACGTAAACAAGAAACAGAAATGAATGTAAATGTGAGATAGGATAAAATATATTAATGCTTCCTATCTATTAATTGTTGATTTTAAGTGGTATACATGGTGAATGTGGTTATGCTCTTCATGTATCGACAAGAGGGAATAAACTTAGGTTACGTAGGAGACAGACACAGACAGATACCGTAGTCAGGCAAGAAAGAAAACAAAAATACAGTATCTAAAACTTCGTCTCAGATATTTTTGGCAGTAAGTGGGTTTTCTCACCATTTTGGGGTAACCTTGTACAAAAAAGAATGAGATCATTTATTTGCTATAAAATATGCCCAGGGTGATGCCTAGTACTGCAATATTTGACTAGAGTATGCCAACTAGTATCAGAAGCTAGTTGGGGTCGATTTATACAAGACCTATATGAAAAAATCTTAAAAACAAAGGTTTATCGCCAAAAGATCAATAGTTTAGCTCAGCTTAAAGAATGTATTTAGTTTTAGCAGCGCAGCAGATAAGTACTGAAATATTTCAAAAATGTGTTTCGCTAAGGACAGATTTGAAATTTACAGGGATACAGACGGAAGACATGTTTAAAATTTTCAATAAACTTTTGACGGAAGATTAATAAATGTATTTATATTGTATTATAATTAAGTACAGTGTAACCCGGATATAAGAGTTGTCGGGACCGGAGAAGAAGTCTCTTATATCCGGGTTTCTCTTATATCCGGGTTTGGTCTATTTTATATACATTAACACAGGCTTCTAATTTGGGACCAGAGAAAATCTCTCTTATATCCGGGTTACACTGTAATAAACATAAAATTTTGTCAGCCTTTTTTTAAATTTTGCCCGATTTCACTGAAATAGGGAGTTAATTCTGGGACATCCTGTATTTGAAGAAAGTCCTATATTTTATTTCTTTTTTGAATTTGCAGGCTTGTTACTTTTTTATTGCTTTCTATCTATCTTTTATTTCTTTATTTAAATTTCTCTTTTTTTATTTACTTTTTGCTTTTGCTTTCTCTTCTTTTTTTCTTTTCTTTTTTTCTTTCATTCTGTTTTTCTTTCTTGTTTACTTTTTTGTTTTCTTTTTTCTTTCTTCTTTGTTTTTCTTTCTTTCTTTTTTTCTTTCTTTCTTTCTTTCTTTTCTTTTCTTTACTTTCTTTTCTTTACTTTCTTTCTTTTTTTGACTTATTTTTCCCGTCTATTCAGTGTAGTCATTTTTTCCCCCGCATCGTTGACTTAATGACAAGGTGTTTTGAAATATTCACCGCAGGTACAATTCAGTCCGGAGACGGTAGTCGGGATTTTTGCTTTCATGTTTAATGTTTGGCTTCGTCTGCCATCTCCGCCGCCGCCACTGCCATCCTCGCGGAGGTCAACACCACGACCGCCGCCACTGTTGCTGTTAAAACAAAATGAAGAGGAATAAGTAGAAAGAAGTGAAAAGAAATAAAATGTTTGAGACGCGACAAGGACTAAATAAAAACAATACACAATCCAACTGAAGGGACATGGGATAATTACAACCCCTACCATCGAACTCACACAATATCCCCTATCAACCCCATCTCCCAACATAGACACATCGGGTAACTTCCTGAAACATAAGTTGAGAGATCTTCTTTCATATGACATGTGCTTTCGTTGTTTGATCACGGCTCTCCATGACTTCCTGTCTTTAAAGATTTAAGTAACAATTGCCTCTTTAGTACCCGTCTTTGTCTTTATATTCTGCGATCCATTCTTTTAAATTTGACAGTTTATTCGCAGCATTTATCTCCTAATTCAAAATGAACTGCGAATGTTAAATTCTTCAAGCCTTCCTTCTTCATTACGCGTCACAGAAATGTTAGCTGTTTATTTCTCATTATTAATAACTTTATTCAAAACTTCCTCGTTTGTTTATATATATATATATATATATATATATATATATATATATATATGGTGCTCGGTAAAAATGGCAGCGGTAAAAAAGGCAGCGGAAAAAATGGCAGTGTAAAAATGGCAACGGTGAAAATGGCAAAAGTGAATAAATAGGAAAAAATGGCAAAAGTGGATAAATAGGAAAAAATGGCAATTCGACAACAGTAAATTATGACCGTTCGAGAAGGATGGGCCTAAGCTCCCATCATTCTAGTTTAAAATAGGGCTAAGTCCCCCCTCAATATTTTAAAATAAATATTTACTCTAGTGGTGGGGGGATATGCTCCTTCTCCTCTTGTTTTAAATAGGGCTAAATTCCCGTTCCTAGTATTAAAAACATTTTTTTTAAATTTTCGATGTCGATTTTTAGAAGTGTATTAGTATATATGTATTAGTGTTGGGACGATTAATGGGAATCGAAAAAATCGCAATGGCGAAGGTTCGGAATCCATTTACAGATTTCGTATTGACTCTCAGAGTCTAATTTAATTATTTTATTGTTAAATTATGGTAAACGAAGTAAATATTCTAGAGTTCACTTAGCCTATTCCTCAGCAAACCTTTTGAATTTCTGTTCACACCTATTTGCTAAATGTCGATATGACGCTTCTCAGAAACTTCACACTTGAGTATTAAAAGATTGAAAACGCATCAGACAAGATTTTAAATTTTACTGGCACCAGTCTGACCCTGTCGTTGTCTGATAACCGCTGAAATAATTAATGTTTATTGTTTTGTTTTTTTTTTTTTGTGTTTTGGGTTTCATCAAGTGGACCTATAATTGTTTTTTCCCAAATTTTTCAGTGTGTTCAGACGTAATCACCTAAAAAGTAAAATTTCATGGGAGGGGGGAACTTTACCTGAATATTCTTTTTAATTTGACAAACTATGTTTTTCCATTATGTATTGTATCCAAGATTTTAATAAACTCATTGTGAGATATTCATCTATATTTTTTTTCTTTTGCCATTTTTTCTTATGTATCCATTTTTGCCATTTTTACTGTTGACATTTTTACCGTTGCCATTTTTACCTATTTATCCACTTTTGCCATTTTTACCGTTGCCATTTTTACCTATTTATCCACTTTTGCCATTTTTACCGTTGCCATTTTTACCTAAATTCATATATATATATATATATATATATATATATATAACGCGAAGTTTACGGCTTTAAAATTAAAAAAGTTGCACCATTCAACAAACAGCTATACGAATTTGAAAAAGACCTACCCTACATTATCAACAACATCTACTTTCAAAAAAGAAAAGCCACTTCCAAAAACATCTAGACCAAATAGTTAAAAGCATTTGGCTGTGATAAAATATTAGTTAAGTCTGACAAAACCGGCAACTTCTACAAATTGGCTGTCGATGACTACAACAACTTAATTAAAAAAACTTAACCAGGACTTATAAAAAAGCTTACAACAACAACATAAATACGGTTGATAGCATAAACAGAGCTAGTAAAAAAATAACTGATAAATTAAAAATTAGCGATAGAGTAGGTAAACTTGCTGAAAAGGAATGTTACATAACTTTTAAGGACCATAAGCATGACATCTTGGAAAACCCTGCAACTAGAATAATTAACCCTACCCGACCCGACATAAGAAAGATAAGCAAAAGGATCCTGGAAAAAATTACCTGCCAAATAAAAAAACAACTGGAACTAAAATTATGGATCAATACTAAAGATGTCATCAATTGGTTTAACTATATTGATGATAAACCGAATTGCACCCTAATACAGTTCGACATCGTGAATTACTACCCATCAATTTCGAAGGATCTATTTACGACTGCCCTGGACTTTGCTGCTGTGTATTCTAACCTGACAAAGGAAGAAACCGATATAATCCTCAGCGCAAAAAAATCGGTCCTCATTCATAATGGGGACCAATGGATAAAAAACAATAACGACCTGCTTGACATCACTATGGGATCATTAGACTCTGCGGGGTCTTCTAATCTTGTTGGTCTTTTAATACTGTACAACTTAACGGCACATCGCGAAATTGATATTAACGACATCGGACTGTATAGAGATGACGGGCTCATGGTGGTGAGGAGTTCTACTAGTTTTAAGATAGAAAAAATCAGAAAAATTATATTTAGTGAATTTAAAAATCTAAACTTAAAGATAATTGTCTCTTCTAATTTGAAAAGGGTAAACTTCCTCGACGTAACTCTAGACTTACCAGGCAACACATACCAACCTTATAGAAAACCAAATGCTAACCCTTTATATATACACCTGAAGTCAAACCACCCTCCATCCATAATTAAACATATACCCTCATCAATAGAAAATAGAATTAGCATCAACTCCGCTAACAAGGAAATATTCCAACAACACAATGGCTTCTATAACACGGCCGTAAAAAATAGTCGTTATAAAAATGCAAACATTAACTATAGAGACAATTGCAATCGCCAAAAGAAAAAAACAGGAAAAGAAAAATCATTTGGTATACCCCTCCGTTCAACCAAATGGTTAGTATTAAACTAGGACAGAAATTCTTAGCTCTAATTGATAAACACTTCCCCACCAATAGTAAGCTTAGTAATATATTTAATAAGAACACCCTAAAATTGAGTTACAGCTGCACTGAAAATCTAGAAGGTATAATAAAAAAACACAATAATAAGATCTTGAACAAACCCCCATGCCTGAATAGTATTAATAAAAACCCTACACTTAAATCAGACAATAACAGGGAAAAATTATGTAATTGTAGAAACCTAGACGACTGTCCATTAGAAAACAAATGCTGCATCAAATCTGTGGTATACCAATGTACTATATCATCCACTGAGAGTCCTAGTACTAATATGATATACATTGGATCCACGAAGAATGATTTTAAAGCTAGATGGAGGCAACATAAGTGCTCTTTCAATAATATAAATAAAAGAAATCAGATTTCCCTATCTAAATATTTTTGGCATCTGAAGGAAATAAATAGGACACCAAAAGTAAAATGGAAGATTATAAACAAGGCTAGAACATGTAAAACTTGGGATGACCCATGCCCTTTGTGCCTCCATGAGAAACTGCACATTATTAAGTTTCTAAATAATAATAATCTATTAAACAATAGATATGAGTTAACGGTTTTTTGTCGACATCATCAAATTCATGGTTTGAGTAATTAGCTAAAAACAAGCATACAATATAATAACTTTTATAATCCATAGCCCAAATAAATAGTTTAAATACCCTACAAAAAAGATAACCCTTTATGAAGTCGTCAAAAAACAAATGTTACGGCAGTTTGTTATTCTTATTTATTTTTTATGCACAAATCCCTTTCATAAAGAAATAAAATAAAAAAATAAATAAATCTCCATAGACACGTAAACCAAACTAGGCTAAAAAATCTTCCGTTTCAAATTTAGACACCCCCACCTTTCTCTGACTTGACATCTATGAAAGTAACTCTATACTGATACTTATTATTAATACCCAACACACGCCTACCCAATTTAAACAATTCGCCCTAGCTGTTACCATGGAAATTTTGATTTAAATTATTAAAACACGTAAATTTCAGAAATACGTTATTCCAAAAAAAAAAAATTCGCTTGAAGATGGAACAGAGCTTACTTTAACACAATTTAATTCAAATAATTATATTGAAGTTTTCGGCTCTTGTTTTGAAACATGAGACCTCTTATGTCGCGAGTTGGAATCATATTTTTAAATAAATAATTATGTATATATATATATATATATATATATATATATATATATATGATAAAAATATAGTTTTAGGTATGGTATATTTATGAGTTGTAAAAGTGCTCGACATCAGGGATAGAAAATATAAAGGTAGACATTAAGTTCCGCATCCAGCGGCCACAGCCTGTTTCATGCTTAAACACAATCGTCAAGCCATTATATATATATATATATATATATATATATATATATGTGTGTGTGTGTGTGTGTGTGTGTGTGTGTGTGTGTGTGTGTGTGTGTGTGTGAGAGAGAGATAATGATGTATATTTTTATATATCAAAAACAATATTAGGGCAAATATATAATATGAGACAAAGTGTAAGAAGATAACTTGTAACAAATTTAGTGCCATTAAGTCCTGAAGGAAGAGCATGTCAACAAGTAAATATTTATATATATATATATATATATATATATATATATATATATATATATATATATATATATATATATATATATATATGTGTGTGTGTGTGTGTGTGTGTGTGTGTGTGTGTGTGTGTGTGGACACTGAAGTCAACACCCAGAGGTGACAGTGTGTGTCATGCTCAATGCAATCGTCAGGCAATCTTGTTGCCTCTGATTGTTCAATTTAATGTCCACTTTTATATTTACATACGCTTTATCTCTGATATTGAGCACTTTAACCCATAAATATACCATACCTTAAAACTACATTTAATTATATATATATATATATATATATATATATATATATATATATAACAAAGAGGAAACGTTTGTCAATCTAACATGCTTCACTTTTATTAAAGCTTCGTCAGAGATTGTGAGAAAAACATCAAACGAAAAGACAGAACTTTAGTATTTTCAATTTTGTTTAGGACGATTCTCATTGGTCATTAAAACTGTATTCTATATGTATGTAAAAATTCTGTCTCAACGGTCATTACCATCCATTGCCCGCTTCGACATATTAGAACTTTATACATGGTTAAAATAATGAGAATAGAACATTCAGTTGTCTCTTCCCTTTTTTGAGCATATGTGTTCGTTTTGTTACCACCATCTTATCTCCTATTCCAATATGCACTGCTTACTACCTACGTCCATAGGATTCTTCTGTAGAACTACATTTCAGTCGCCTCATTTATTCTCCTGGGGAGCGTGACCAGCATTTACTGTCATATGAGAGTATGGATATCAGATAGAAATCCAGTCGTATTTTCTTTGTTTCTAATGATTTTTTTTTTGTTTTTCAACACATAGCTTAACCTTTGGAAGATATCTTTCGCTAGACCAATGCGGATTCGGATTTTGGTGACGCATTCTCCATCCTCTGAATATTTTCCCAAATATTTAAACTTCTATACATGCTTGATGTTAACATTTCTAATTTGTAACTCGCTTCATAGTTTTTGACTCTTGCTGATAAGCATTCTTTCTGTTTCTTGCACTTGGTGGTTAATCATTTTGCCTTGGTTTATTTTGCTAATCCTATCTATGAGGTTCCGTATTTTTCTTTTCGTGTTAGCCATCAAACACAATGTTGTTACCTGCGTATCTTCTGGTAGGATCTCCAGTTTTCTTAGCATAGCATCGCTGTAGAGCAGTGGTTTATAAACGGTGCGCTGTGCATCATGAGTGCTATGGAAGAGGATAGCAGGTGAGGCGGAAGGATTGAATGACAATCAAAAATTTTGAAACAGTTTCAAAAAATTCATATGCCAAAAATATTAGGTTGGTGCAAAAATAATGACGTAATAATGTCGTTTTTTGACCTTAAAAGATACGTCAAAAACGACATTATTACGTCATTATTTTTGCACCAACCTAATAAATATATCAAGTATTAAGACTATAGCAACTAGAGTTCGCAAATTGGAGGATAATATTCTGACTTCGAATCTGCGGTTGTCCCCATTTAACCTTCTCTCTGCTTTTTTTTTTTTAAATGTACTTTTTATCACATAAATTTTGGTGAAACACGATTGAATTTTAATTCCGAAAATGCGGCCTAGAATCATAAGTCGGAAGTGAAGACATATACTTTTCTTATCACCCCCACTTTTACTGTTATGTAGCTACTCAATTTATGCGTATACAGGCAGTTTGCTTCTCGTATAAGTTCTGCATTATTTTAACATCCTTTCTGTTATGGTAATCCTCCAGCTATAAATAGGAGCAGGTACTGCCTTTTGGAGAGGGACGTTTCTAGCTGTCAGCTCTGACAGTCGGACTGAACATTCTTGCTGTAACACTCTCGTTTGTATATGTTTGTATTACTGTTTCTGTTAATATATTTGATTAACTCAATCCCTCTCTTTCTGTCTTTATTTCTGGCCCTAACAAGGCCACAACACTTTCGAAATAGATTGAGTTTTCCTAGCAGTTCAACCAGATCCTTGTGCCGTACCTTGTGAATTACTTTCGCGTAATCTCTAAAACTTCTGCCCGTGTATTGCTCTCACTCATATCATTCTATCATGACTATTTCTTGTTCCAGTGTCCTTGACAAAGACGCACTGTTCTTGTCCTATTTCCAGTCTAATTCTGCTTCATTTCTATTCATCAGGATTCGCATCATGGTTTTGGTTATGTGGCTCATTAAACTGATTTTCCATTTCAGTTCGCATTCATTTGTATCTGGTTTCTTAGGTACTGCTACGAAAATTAATTTACTGACGTCGCCACTGTTGTATATTTTGTTTATTACATCAGTGATCTTGTCCATGCCAAAATCGTCTAAGGCTGACTGCATTTTTGTTACGATCCCATATCACCTTGCTGTTTTTATTTTTTTTCCTCCAATGCCTATTTTACTTCAGATTTTAATAGTTCTTTAATGTATCACTCCATCCTAGTGGTATTTTGTTCTTTTTCGATAATCAGATTTCTTTCCTTTGATTTTATATAGTCCGTTGATTGGCTCACCTTTCGTTTTGTTAATTATTTCTGATTGGTATACTTACTGTATTTGTGTTGTTCATCCTTTGTATTTCCACGCACTTTTCATTGATCTATTCCTTATTAGCTTGCCGGCATTTGTTTTTAATTTCTGTTTCGGGTTTGGTAGACTTTTCCAATTCTTGGCATTGTTTGTTGTCGCCTTTTCATCATCTCTATAATTTCTTCTGTCATCCACCTGTTCTGTTTTCTTTTTTCTTTGATGTTTTGTTTCCCTTATGATAATTTCATTGGCCAACGTCACTAATATTTCGCCACATGCTCCACTTTCATTGTTTTTGCGAAATCCTAGCTGGAAGTGGGTTGGAAAACATAATTTCCCGTCTTTCCAAAGGTCATTTCTGTAAAGGTCAATACAACAGACGAGAAGGATTCCATATTCCGTGCCGCTATACGTTACATTTTCCGAGCGTAATTATTTGAATTAAAAACAGATAAATTATAGAATAGTAACCTTGCAGGCCACAGAGACCACATTAAATACATCAAAATAAATCAATCTTCGATGGTGTTTTTATTATGCTAATAAAAATTATAACTGATAACAAAAAAAAAGGCATGCCAGTGTTCATGGGAGTTTCATCAGATTTGCAGCTTTTTACAGTGGGCTAATGTTTTCCTTTTTTTTGTTTGGCAAAATTTCTCAAAATAGTTGGATTTTCCACAAGTGGTGCATGTTTGACCCCATTCTGGACATGTTAGCTGACGGGAGCTTGTTCCCAGGATGCCATGTTGGTGGCTTACATAACCACTGCAAGCTTGGCGGGGTTCTGTTTCACTGACAATGTTGTCACGTTACGAGTCTCACACTCTTGATTGTTCAATAATCAAGATGTTGACGTTGCACACTATTTCAAACTACTTAAGGGTAAAAAGAAAGCCGCCATCAACACTGAAAAGAGCAATAAAGTGGAGTAGAGAAACCCAATGTCCTGAAAAATTATTTTAATAAAAATACTTTACAATTTTCGACAGAAACTAGTACTGGCTGCTCAGTTAACGAATACTGAATGTTTCCTTATCAGAAAACACTTAATATTACCATTACTATGTTAAGCATTCTTGGAAAGTACTGTTTCAAATTATTTTGGCATTATCCGTTGAGTGATACCGGATGTAACAGTATAATTGCCCAAATCTTGTTACAGCATGGGATAATTGTCCACTTCAAAAATGTTTAATATCTAAAAAAAAAAAAAAATACTAAACTAATTGAGTTTCTTTTTTCCATGTTTTCCGATAAGACGTGTAACCATCTTGACACCATTTAAAGTTGTAACAATCCCTGAAAAACCTTTGAGATATTGAGCTTCAGCAATGGTATTCATACTCTGACATCCATCTTCAAGGTCAATTCAAGAACCATTAAGAGAACGGTGACTAACATTAAAAAAGAAAGACAATAGAAAGGAAAACTTGATCAGGGGGTTATAACAGGAAGAGGGATCATCATTACAATTTCGAGTTAAATACATTCTTATTGTTCAAAGCGGAGTCCAGTAACCTCGGAGAATTCCAGTAAGATATCTTTAATCATTTCTAAGATACAACGGTTCAAAGCTTAATCTAACAAGTGGACAATTTTGCTGTTACATCCGATATATAGTGAATAAATAAATAGAATTGTAAGCGTTGGTTCTTGTACTATTATCCTCTTTTATATATAAGTCTGCATCGATAAAACCATTATTCATCTGAAAAAGTAATTCTTTTTTTTATGTGCCGTCTCACCTCAGGGCGTAGGCGATCATGGTCCTCCACATCCTGTCCCTTGTAGCTTTTGATAAGTTTTGTCTTTTTGTTATTTCTCCCAAACCCTGTTCGGCCATCCATTTTCCTCTGTCCCTCTTTCCCTATATCGGTGAGCGCCAGATTTTTCAAGACCTCCTTCCTCATTACGTCGTCCCAAAAATTTCGATTGCCTTTTACTGCTGTTAATTATAAGTTTCCTTTTTATTACCATTCTCTCCAAAACCTCGTCGTTACTCATGTTTCGGCCTACATGTAAGCATGCATATATATGTTTGTGTGTCGGCATATATATATATATATATATATATATATATATATATATATATATATATATATATATATATATATATATAGATAATATATATACATAATATACAAAATATATAAATACCCATACATGTGAAGAATCCAGGTAGAACTCAATGTCTAGGACAGAAAAGGATATAATAAAAAGCTTAAACACTAATATTCCATGGTCATAATTTATTCCATTGGAATCGTAAATACGATCAATTCATCAGACCTAAAAATTCAAAAAGTAAACAGAAAAAACCAACTCCGGAAAAAAAAAAAAATTCTGTTTTATTTCCGGTCTGATGAATTTTTCGTATTTACGATTCCAATGGAATAAATTATGACCATGGAATATTAGTGTTTAAGCATTTTTATATATATATATATATATATATATATATATATATATATATATAGCTCTCTCTATCGTGAACGATAAATGAGGGTCAGCATTGGATGTTTCCTTTCGTTTTACATTTATGCATGTTAGCAGGGGCTATTTTGGAGAAAAACAGGTTAGGAAAAGACATATCATTTGTGTTTTTTTAAGTGTGATACTAGCCCAGTCTTGCTGCGAGTGACAAAACCACACTGACAGATAAAATTTGTTAATGCAGGATTTTGATGGCGTCTCTGCTTCAGACCTTGACGAAACTGATCATTGTGCTTCAGTCTACAATCTTATGAAAATGTCGTACGCCACTCCTTTCGGTTTGATGTTTGGGCTTCCCAGGTTTTCAGATCAAAGTTGAGATGTTTCGCGTTGTCTTATATATATATATATATATATATATATATATATATATATATATATATATATATATATATATATATATATATATATATTGCGAGTTAGGTGGGTTATTAGCAACCCAGTAGAATGAAAAATGAAACCTATCATAAGGCAGAACTGTCGACGTGTTAACGGCCAGCTAACTAGAGGCGGTGTCTCAATAAATCACTGTGGAGAAGACAACGGGAGTCCACTCCACTATCAATCCCAAGAGATATCATAGAAAAAGTTATCACGATGATCGAAACGCGCAGCATAGTATTCTTTTTAATTTCGATATGCAACTACTCACTATTGTTTATGTATAGTGTGATATCCTACATTGTTGCTCTATTACTGTTTTCTTGTGCCAGACTTAGCTACTCTCGTAACTATGTACAGAGCAGCTGTTTGTTATACTCTTCTCATATATCATTCTGATACAGACCTTTCGATCCTGGTTGTTTGCGGTCTGTGTCGTCGTTTTCGAAGCTAATGTTAGATAAATATACATAGCATGTCTGCCATAAAGTTATGGTTAACTAAATGGCCTCGGTTTTGTTCATGTGGATTTAATGAGATGCCCAAATGTGACAGATAAATTTACTACATTGTATCAAAACGGCTCGATTTATTTACCTATTCGTCAACACTTCTGTCGAAGATGCGGGTATTTCTATGGACCAGGGAAAAAGCGTCGATCAACAGCCTGCTGTGTTGGGTCAGTATAGTATATTTTCGCTCTGTTAAAAGCTTATATTGGAATCAACACTGCATGATGTCTGACATGATGTCTCAATATTTCGCGCCCTTTCAAATACACACACACACACACACACACACATATATATATATATATATATAGATAGATAGCTAGCTAGCTAGATAGCTAGATAGATAGATAGATAGATAGATAGATAGATGTATGTGTGTATTTAGACAGCATACGTTTATTTAAACACGTTTCATTGAATAATATAGACATATTGTGTCTACTTATTTTTGTAATGACCCTTTCCAGTTGTCTAATCGGTTTCTTGGTACTAAGATGAAATTCATCAAAGAATCACCGTATTTTTTTAACCCAAGTACTTTCGATGTTTTCTAAGATCATCTTCATTCGTAAATTACAAAGATACTTAATATAATTGCGTTAAAATAAGTCTATATCATTCAAGGAAGTGGAAACAGAGGTCAACACCAAGTGACGGGCGTCTGTTACATGCTTAAACATAATCATCAGGCTATCAGTGGTGTGGTTTGGTTCAACTATTTATATATACTGGCCATTGATGCATTATGGGTAGTAAGATATATTGTATTATTCTAACTATTATCCGGTGGGCGATAAGGTTGATGTTTCATATTATTCTCGACGTTATCGAATAGAATTAACTATGAATCCGAATGCCGTTATTGTCGCCAATTGCTGTTGACTTCAGTGTCCAATTTATATACGCTCTATCTTACATATTGAGCACTTTTACCCATTAATATAATTTTAATTTTCATAAACTATATTTTATATATATTATAGTTAGTGGATATGTGTGTTTGAAATAGATGCTTATTTTTGTGCATTATGTTTTTTTTTTAATTTAAGCAGAGGTATTACGTCCATCGACCTGCTCACTCGAAAAAAAATTAATAAAAAAGGCTTCAAATCTGATTAAAAATAAATCCATTTGTTCTTTAGAAATTACTATTTAAGAATAAATCGATTAATTCTCTCTCTCTCTCTCTCTCTCTCTCTCTCTCTCTATATATATATATATATATATATATATATATATATATATATATATATATATATATATATATATATATATATAATATTGTATTATATATATAATATAGTATACATATATAATATATACAATTATATTATTAATATATCTTTGCTCTGTCTAACCACATCGAGCACTGTTATGTTTACACATTGCATGTGTGAATTTTAACTCTTCTTATTAATAAGTGGATTGCTTATTTCCAGGTAAACTGACATTTGACTGTTCAAAGAAGACTCAAGGACTGCACGTTCTGCAACAGCAACCACCGTGGAAGACATTGATTGTGTTCACCAAATGTTGTTGGATGACAGGCGATTGACTACAAATTATATATCCAATGCTATCAGCATATCCCAGGAGAGAATTGAGAATATTCTGCACAATAATTTGGGCATGGCGGAGGTTTATGCTCGGTGGCTTCCACGTATGCTAACACCTGATGAAAAGCATTGAGGTAGGTGATTTCCTTGATCGTTTCCTAACCCAGGATGTCCTGGGTTCATCATTTTGAGTCAAAGACAATCCATGCAGTGGCAACACCCCTCCTCACCTGCTCGAAAGAAGGCCTAGGGAAATTGACGAAAGTGGTCTTGTTTCATCCGTTGATTTCAATGGATGCTTTGCGTGACTGACTTTGAACTGGTTGATCACCCACCTCCCGATTCTTCTGATTTGGTTCCTTCTGACAATAAAATATTCCACAATAGGAATAAAACATTTCACTGGTAACCAGTATCGCAGTGATTACGACGTCATATCAGCTATTGATGACATTTTTGACCAATAGAAAATGCTTCTCGTTTAATGGGATCCAAGCACTGTAATACTGATGTTACAGATGTGGGGACCGTAAGGTGGAATATGTTGAAAAATAAACCTCATTTGGTCGCATTCCAAAAGAGTATCTTGGTCAGTTTATGAACTTTTCAGTCGACCCTCGTAAAGTTCATAGAGAATAGCTCGCTAACGCTTTTTGAACTCTGTCAAGGCTGGAAAGTGATGTTGGGAAGCTCCTGAGATGGCAGCTTTTCTCTTTTGGGCCCTGTGTAAACGCATTACTTTCGATTCTTTTTTGATGTTTTTTTTTGTGTGTGTGTGTGAGGTGCACCTGAGGACTGCTGTCAAGTTTCATGGCGCATTGCACAGTGCAGAAAATAATAATCATCATAGAAAAACATTCCTAACCGCTATCATCATGGCTGATGCTAAACTCCAGGAGAACATCACACTACGACTTGGCCTCACGTTTTCAACTGAATTGAAGTGAAGTGACTACACTGAATCAATAGTAGCATCTACGGCAAGGAAAGTCGGTTCACTGTGTCGTGCCAGAAAGCTTTTCTCGTCAGAGTCCATTTTGCCCATTTACAAATCTACCATTCGTCCGTGCCTTAAATACTACTGTCATATCTGGTTTGGTGCTATTCATCTCGAGGTTCTTGACAAAATCCAAAGAAGGATTTGCAATGTAATCGATCCTGACTTAGCATCTCGACCTCAGTCACTTTCTCACTTTATACAAATATTTTCGGGGGAACAGTTCTGATGAGCTTTTTTCCTGTAGTGACCCCGATTACATGAATTTAAGCGTGCTACTAGATTGACATCTAGGTCTAACCTTTTAATGTTGAAATAGATAAATGCAACCACCACTTCTACAACAGTTTCTTTTCTCACACTTCTCGCCTGTGGAAATCCCTACCGCTTATTTGCTTCCCTGATAACGACAATATTCAAAACTTTAAATGCAACGTCAATCGCCGCCCTCTATCTTCTTGTATCCCGTTCTTTCCTCAATCCTCCCTATATTGAGTCTTTTCCCTCACTTTCACTCTCTGTAACCTCCTGTGTACTAGTGACATTCCCGCCTTGCCTGGAATGATAAAAAAAAATGATTACTCCATTTTTGTTCCTATCTGACACTTGTAAAGATAGAGTGTAATGGGCGTCTTGTACTTTGTGATGTGTCATAAAGTACCGTCCATTTTATTTGCTTCTTTAGCCATGTTCCATATATATATGAGTTCCTATTGAGGTTTGATGTAAGTTTGTGTTCTGGTAGACGTTCAAGGCAATGAGCCTTTGTTTTATAGATAAAGCGTTGCATGGGAGATCTTTACACCTGCGAAATGCTGGAGAACATGACAATCAAAGAGTATTATCCCATTTTCTTTTGCTACACATAACTATAATTTTATCATTTGCGATAGAAATTCGTTGAACAACTTTCTCTACTCTGAGATTTTCTTGCCAGAAAAAAGCAAAAAGAAGCCTGTATATTTTATTAATGCCTACAGTATCACTTTCGAGATGAAAGCAAAGTGAATGGCCGAGAAACAACAATGCAAGGTAGCCAGAGCAAGGACCATCTAAATCACCAAAGATAATCGTCGAACTCAGTTGTTAGTTATCGTGCACCGGTGATGGGTGCTGTCAAGTCGTAAGCCCACAGGTTAAAAGAGGTTGGATAATAGAAAAGACGTCGATGTTGGCGGGTTGGGGCTGGGGGTGAACAAGGTGAGAGGGTAATGGAAAATGGGGGGAAAATGGCGGCATTAGTGAAGGCAGAAAAGATGGGACGTAGTTGGGTGGTGTAGTATAGCGGAGAAAAAATGGCAGCTAGTTGAGTTGGAAGAAAATGGCGCGGATATTTAAAAGGTCGTTCTGAAATGATGGAAGACGAGGTGAATGTGTGTGATGGCAAAGTCGACTCGAGAATGGAACAAAATGCTTTGCATCATTAATGTGAGAGAACAAAGAAACGGAAACTATCGCATACAGGATGCGACCGAGGCAGGATGAGCGCATTCATTTATATATATATATATATATATATATATATATATATATATGTGTGTGTGTGTGTGTGTGTATGTTAATTATTAGGTATATATCATATATATATAATAGTTATTAGGTATACACAATACACCCGCATGCACACATATATACACACATATTTTATCTATGTATATATATATATGTGTGTGTTTATGTGTGTGTGCGTTTGCATATGTAGATGAGGTCTGAAATAAGCATAATTTTAAGTTCAGATATACTTAAGCATTATACTTATACTTAGATTTATATATATATATATTCCCCTTCAAAAGTATTGAAACAGCAAGGCCAATATCGTTGCAGTTGTTGTTCAGTGAAGATATTTGGGCTGAATATTAAAAAATGAACATGAGACAAGAATTCAGAATTTGAGCTTTTATTTCCTGGTGTTTACTTTATATAACTGTTGAACAGCTTAGGACATGCCACCATTTATATCAGATTACCACATTTTTAGGTAAAGCAACAAATAACACTTAATATTTGGTTGCATAACACTTGCTGGCAGTAACTGTATTAGCCTACGATTCATTGACTTGCATTCTTCATTTTTTATGCATTCCAGAAATTTAACGCAGCTATTTTCATTGCTGTTTGTTTTGGAAATTTCTTCCTTCAGTCTCCTATTCAACAGATGAAATGCATATTTGGTTATGGTCCGGTGATTGACTGGCCAGATTAAAACTGCCCGCGTTTTTCCCCGATGAAGTCCTTTGTTGTATTGGCAGTATGTTTTGGATCATTCTCCTACTGCATGATAAACTTCTTCACGATTAGTTTGGACGCATTTCTCTGTAAATTGGCAGACAAAATGTTTCTGTAGACTTCTGAATTAATTCTGCTGCTAGCTTCATGTGATACATCATCATTAAATATGAATGTTCGTCTTCCGGATGCAGCCATGCAAGCACAGGCCAAGAGACTTCCTCCATTATGCTTCACAAACGAACTTATATGCTTTGGATAATAAGCAGATCCTTTCTCTCTCCACGTTTTGGCCTTTCTAGAGAGACCAATTTTGGTTTCATTAGACCAGAAAACATTATTCCAGAACTTTTGCCGCTCATCTCTGTACTTTCTTGTAAATTCCAATATGGCCTTATGATAGTTACTGCTGATGAGTGGTTTGCATCTTGTGATATGGCCTCTGTATTTCTGCCCTCAAAGTCTTCTTTGAACGGTGGATTGCAAAACCTTCACCTCTGCACACTGGCTGACTTTTGTTTTGGGATATTTCCTTACAGCACTAACAATGTTTCTGTCATCAACTGCTGTTGTTTTAGTTGGCCGACCTATTCCATGCCTGTTGCTCAGTACATCAATAGTTCTTTTCTTTTTCAGGACATTCCAAATTGTTATGTTAACTATTCCCAATATTTGTCCAATGGCTCTGATCGATTTTCCTTCTCTTCTCAGTTCTCAGGCTTGCTTTTCCCTCATAGATAGTTTTCTCATCTTCGTGTTGGATTATCCCTTTCAACAGGAAAAACTGACTTTACAGGTGATATCCAAGAATAAAACCAAGAGTAGTCATTCACAGCTATTTAATGCTTAAACAACCAATCTAAAAAGCAATACCTCGCTAAAAGAAAAACCTGTCAGTCACGTATTCCATTTGTTTTGCTCACTTGAAAACTTGGTAGGTTCAAAATATAAGGCCGTATTATTTAAAACATCTCAATGTAAATACCAGGAAATAAAAGCTCAATTTCTGTAATCTTGTTTCATATCCATCTTTTGATCTTATTACCAAATGTCTTCGATGAACACCGAAAACAAAGGAAATGATCATACATTTGGAGAGGACTAATATATATATAAGCGGTCACCCATCAAGGTACTGATCAGGCTGGATGTTGTTTGACTTCGATAATCTACGTGAACCAGTGTTTCAACGCCATATACGTAAGCCAAAATAAAGGTTGCGATGGGTAAATTGTATACTGCGAAAAAATCACTATGACAACGGAATGCAGATTTTATCGCAGTTACAATATGTTATCTTCGTAATTTACCCCTGAAGATGATTTTGTAAAAGGTCGAACGTACTTAAGTTAAAAGAAATCTGTTTAATATCAAGAATCTCATTCGACAACTGGAAAGGATAAGTATAAAAATAAGTAGACATAATATATCTATATTATTCAGTAAAACGGATTTGAATGGAGAAATGCTGCACACACACACACACACACACACACATATATATATATATATATATATATATATATATATATAGATAGATAGATAGATAGATAGATAGATATTCAAATTTATAACTTATGCCTGATTTTGTAGGGATTTTATAACATGCATATGTCATAAATTTGATTAAATATTATTAGCTCTACTCGATATTGAGCACTCTTTTAAGAATAATGTTTTTGGTTATTGGAATTTCATTCCATGCGCAACAACCCTGGACTTGTACACACACACACACACACACACACACACACACATATATATATATATATATATATATATATATATATGTAGTGGACTTTCCTATCGTGTACGACAAATGAGGGTCAGCATTGGATGGTGCCTTTCGTTTTACACTTATGCATGCAAGCACAGGCTATTGTAGAGAAAATCAGTTAAAGGAAAGACATATTTTATTTGTACTTTCTTAAGTGCAATACTCGCCCAACGTTGCTGCAGGCGACAGAGCCACACTAGCAGATGAAACTTGTTAAAACAGGATTTTGATGATATCTCTGCTTCAGAGATTGACCAAGCTGATCAAACTGCTTCAGTCTTCAAAACCCTTTAACTTAATGAATTATGTCTTATGCCACTCCTTTCGGTTTGATGTTTAGGTTCCCTTGTTTTCAGATCAAAGTTGAGACGTTTCAAGTTGTCTTTCAATTTTTCTTTTTAGCGTAAGTTGGATGTCTTGAAGTTTGGTAGTTTTCCATACAACACCTTTTTTGGAAGCCTATGCCCATCCATTCTCACAACATAACCAGCCCACCTAAGTTGTATCTTTGCTTGAATGATTTCGATGACTATGATATTGTTACATTTCATCAGTATTGCACTATTCTCGACCCTGTCATCCCATTTTATATCACACATGGCACGTATATATATGATTTGTAAGATCATCAGTATATATGCATCCTAATTATGAAAAATGAGGATGAAAGAAGAGATTTTAATTTTTCAGGATTGCGAATGGCGTAATGGATAATCGTAGGGAATGAGAGATTGGGAAATCAATTTGGAATTCAACTCGGGTTCGTTACGCGTAAAAGGAAAGGAATAAATTCAAATCCTTCATCCAGCTGTGAGTTAAATAGTAAGACATGTATCTGGACAGATCATTATTATTCCATAAAAAATATATATATATTAAAAGGCCATATTCATTCTTAAAAGGAATTATTCTAGCAATCCAAAATTCATTTCGGTTTTGAATAACCCACAAAATGTTAATAATCTGCAAAACAAAACCAAACAAATCCGTCAGTGATCAAAAACGATTTCCTTTTCAACGGATTTTTCTTTGTCAATGCTCTTCATTCTACGGTTATAATTAATCATAGTGAATATTATACAGCGGAATTTTCCGTTGAAAAATTCTCTTAAAACCAAAACGTTAGGCTACTGACTTATTGCTTCACTCTCGTTCAAGCAAAGAAATAAAACAAGTAATTAAACACTTAAAAAGGTGAAAGTCACCGTATTTGACGGCATATAAGACGCAGGGGTGTATAAGACGAACCCCAATTTCAGCAGGACAAATCAAGAAAAAATTAGTAATTAGTAAAATTAGTTAAATTATTAGTAAATGGTGCAGCCTCGGCTATATTTATGAAGTATTATTTCGGTTAAACAAGCCAAGATTACAATTAAACGAAAAATAATAATAGAAAATAAATACGAGCTTAAAAAATCTTTATTATATCCTTTATACGATCTGTAAAACCTGCGTTTTGTAAAGGTTTCATAGGAATAATTATTTATTTGTACGTTAGTACAAAATGTGGCACAAGGCCAAATGGTCTCATAGGAATAATTAGGATATAAAAATTCTGATTGTATTTATACCAATGCAACTGGAAGTTATCACAGGAAAAATATTAATGAAACAAATATATTTTACAAATATATAATTTGAATTTATTGCATATAATTTTAATGAAACAAAGTACTAATATAAAACGTGATGAAATTAATATAATGAATATTATCAATGATAACACTTTTAATCTGCATAATAGCCTTTAAATAATGACAATAAATATATGAAAGTTACTTGAAATTCTAAGCTAATAGGAGTTGCGTTGGTAGCTAATTTCGGCCGACTATCGCGAATTTTAAACCTATATATGACATATAAGACTCAAAGGAATTTTAAAACATATTTTTAATAAAAAAGTGCGCCTTATATGTTGTCAAATACGGTAAACAGCATCCAATTATTCCCCAGAAACTAGCATCATTCACTGTTCAAACAACATTATTTCTTCCCTCAGCTTCATTTCCAACTAAAGGAAATTCTGTTTTTGTTTTTTTTTTTGTTTTTTTTTTGGTAATTGTTATCTTTACCGCAGAACCCAACAACAAATTGAATGAAGTGGCGATGTCGTGCTTTCAGGAGATAAAATGGGATGAGGCGATTGAAGATGGAGAAATGACCGTAGGTTGATGACCTTTGACTTCATCTGAAAGAGCCGAAATGTAAAGATCCGAAAGAAACGGAAGAGGAAACCAGCTTGAACGCTGATTGGTCAAAAACAGACGCGGCACCCCGATAAGGGAAGAGCAGTAAGAAAGAGAAGAAAACGAAACATGGCGTAGAAGAAAAGGGATATAAATTGAACTCGGTACAACCTGGAAATTAACTGTCCTGACTTGATGCTTTAATTGGTTATGATTTTATTGCGTGAGTATCGTGGGATATGACGGAATTCCTAAGTCTTTTTACTATGAAACAATATGTCCTTCAGCTTTCTATCCGAAACTGAGGTATCTTCTCTTTGTTATTATATAATGTCTTTTATGATCTTGTTTCATCAACTTCTTCATTTTCAATGCAATATTTTAGTCAATGAAATGACCGAAAATTAAGTAACGTCGAGCTTGGTCAGTGCTAAATGGGTGACCGCTTGGGAATACCATGTGTTGTAAGTTTGAATGTGCGGGTGGTGTAATGGATAATGGCTCGGAATTGTTAATCGGAGAGCTGCGTTCCAATTCAAGTTGTGTTCGTTATATTCTCACACACATAAATCCCCTTGGGAATGGTAAGAATTAGCCTCTTTTTCACCAGTTAACTACTTTCCTCCTGATTACTCTTTCCTTTTCCCGCTCTTTATTAATATTTCTGTTCATAATTCTCCCGCACCATATAACACCTTTTGTTTGAGTTGTTTTACTGCCTTGCATGAGGTGATACCGATATATATATATATATATATATATATATATATATATATATAAAGGCAGGATGTGTGTGCGTGTGTGTAACGAATGCTCGGTCGCAATTTTCGACGGATTTGCACCAAAATGTACATGCACATGCTCCAAGTTAGCGGGAAGGCCAAGACCGACTTTGCATTTCCCAACTCCCATTAATAGTGGAAATAATCGATTTTTTCCTGCTTCTACGGCAGTTTTCATGTAGTTTGCAGTCATTTTCTACTGGCCAGAATGAGAGCCTATAGCTGGCTGCCACGAATAGGAAGATTCTATTGGCCAGCGTGAGAGCCAACAGCTGACTGACACGAATGTTAATTAGCATGCTAGCATGCAAAAATCGATAGCTGCATTCGTCACAAGTGGGAAAAATTTAAATATGCTTGGAACTTTACTCCAATTGGCTCATTTGCTTGCTTAACCTCAACGTTGATTCTGATTCCGCAGAACTGGGTTGGGTGTGTAAAAGTATTTGTTGTTAACATTCTTTTTTCATTCAATTTTTCTAGTTACGAGTCCTTTTTTTAAAGCTGATCGTTTTGTGTTCATTTTGTTTAGTTCTTTATTAGTAACCGATTTAATGTTTAGTATAGAGCTTAGAAAAAATTCTCAGTGTGAGATAGGCAAGAAGTAAGGCATGTAGCAACATCAGCACGGCAAAGGGCACTCCTTTAAATGCAAAGAAAGAGCAAAAATATTTTAAGTCAAGTGATAGCGATTGCTGTATGAGTCGTACGATTTTTGAATCAAGCACGGGCAACGCCAGGCCATGCTGCTAGTATATATATATATATATATATATATATATATATATATATATATATATATATATATATATGAGAAGTTTTTATATTATATAATGGTTCATTCGTATTAGTTTCTTCGTCGGCTTTGTTTAAATCGTAATGTTTCAATTGAATTTTTCTTCAGCCTTCTGTTTGCGCCAAGATATTGATATAACGTTGTTTCGAAATATCTTGGCTGTCATTGCCATGACATTTCATCCAGTCTACACGCCTGTCTTCTCAGGTGACTGTTGCGTCTGCTAACTTCCCAGGAGTGTCGATATTTGATCTACTCTTCTCTTTACCTGTCCTGTAGAGGATCATCATCTCCTCTAGTGGTATAGGTCTTTGCAATAACTGAACTAGAGATTGTGCTTCGGCTATTAAGACATGCTCCATTAAGACATGCTCCTTAGAAGTATTGTGTATAGGAAAACGAAAAAATGCAAAATAATTCCCGGGTAAATATAAATGGTCGAAGGACCTAAAAAGGGTGCCAACACAGACTAACTGCTGAAGAAGGCAGGTGAAGGCAACAGCTGAAACGTTTTGAAAAGAACGTTCAAGATGTGTAAAAGTCGCTGAAAATAACACCTTGTGGGCACCTTCTTTCGGCAAACTTTGTTTTTTAACAGTACCTCTAGAAAAAAAAATGTTTTATTATAAATGTCTAGTGTTACCTAACTGTTGTTTTAATACTGAGTATATTTTTTCTAATCGTGTGTTATATTATAGCATTTCTGGTCGTACGTATTTCAAATCTTCTATGATTGTTTTGTTTTTACGGCTTATCAACCCTTTGCCGGCTATTTAAAGCCAGAAAATAGTTTTAGATTGTAAGAATTTTATGAAGATAATAATGATTTACTGATACAAATCCTGCATTTAACCCATAGATGGGAGAGAAAAAAGGTGGATTCATACCTTTCCCGAGTGTATTCGTACGTAAGAGGATATAACGAATCCATCTGGAATAGAAACTCGGCTCTCCGGCTTCCAATTCCAAGTCGTTATCTATTACACCACCCGCACATCAAAGCCTGTAGCACCTGGCATTTAAAAGCGGTCACCTATGTAGGCACTGACGTTGCTTAACTTCGCTCATAGAATGAGAACCGGTGTTTAAACGTGATATGACCGTAAGTCTCAACTCGTCAATGAAAAGCTCGCAAATATAAGCAGACTTTCATCAATATTGGATAAAGAAAAATGATTCACTTCATCGTTGAACTAAACTGACAGATAATATACGTTCAATCTAATCTAGTTCTGCACTTTTACGAAAAAGTAATTAATGTTTCCTTAATACTTTTATGTAATCATCCTTTATTTTATTTTAACATTTTTCTGCCGGCTGACATCGCTCCTGGCATAAGCGAAGCTAGTGACATTAAAATAGTCTAAAAGCTGCTAATTATATGTTTATATTTCTGAGAAGAGGTATTGTAGTTATTTACACTATTTACATTGTCCATGCTGTTGTACCTCGTGCCAATATGAGCTCTGGTAAAAAATGATTACTCAGATAAGTTCCAAAAATTCATCCACGGCCGGCCTGGTGGACACATGTCCCAGTGGATAAAAGCATTGGATGGACCCAGTGACTTGACTCCAAAAGTTGTGAGTTCAATACCTAGCTACTACAGTGGTGTACAAAAAACCTGAAGAGTTGAATTAAAGGTTGATAACTGAGACACCCGCTGGAAGAAATGAAGGGTTCAATTCGAAAAAATTCCAATCATCTGAAGAAAGCCGAAACATCGTGATTCAACAAAAATGAAACCAACAGACCGAACTGCTAATTATATACGTACAATCTCTTACAATTTAAATGCAATGACGAGTTCCATGCTTCAAAGGGACTTCTTCAGACAAAGTAATATATTTATTGATGGGCTCAGCTATGTGTAGGAGGAGGGAACAAAACGCAACTAACGTCAATTATAATTATACATAAAAAGAAACGCTGAAATTGAAGAGACCATAAAGTTTTTATTTCCAAATCGATCATCAGAAATTTATATTTTTATCGTAAAATTAAACATCCAAGCATTTTCAACGTTTCTCTCGAAGCATAACTATAACACACGTTCATTTGCATTTCGTTCCTTTCCCTATATATATATATATATATATATATATATATATATATATATATATATATATATATACTCGACTCTCCGTCGAATTCGACGTATGAGGGTCAAACAGATCAGTTTCAGGAAACCGACAGCCCGACGCCAGCACATGAGATTTGATTATAGTGGTGAAGGTTTCGCGCAGGACCATCCACACTTTGTGAAGGGACGAAGACAGAGACCTGGTGCACTAAGTGCCACAAGGTCCCCAAACGACCCTCCGCAGGTTTTGAATTCAGAGTTGTCCTTCTTCTAGACCAGTTGCCATCCAAGACTATAGAACCCAATCTGTTCTGTTATTTACCCATAGCTTCCAAGCCGATATCCATTACTCCACCTTATTTATTTATGTATGTATGTATGTATGTATGTATGTATGTATGTATGTATGTATGTATCTTCTTAATTAAATTCCAGTAAAGCAGCGACCGACCAGAACTGTCAGTTTCTTGCTTAGCACACAATCTTCAGGCGGTCATGTGGGGGTTCATTGTGTCATGGTGGTTGAGAGCACTTTGAAGACTATGTGTCTTTGTTAAAGACAAGCCCCCCCTCACTCGTGGCTCTTTTGCTTCGCTGAGCATTGAGCACCTTTTCTCACACTGGAAAAACATTTCAGCTGAAAAAAAAAATGTTGTTTTTATTTTTTTTCTTGGGTTCTTTTTCCATCTTAGCCGATCACCGGGCGAGTTTGGTTGGTGTTATTACCGAATATAAATGTTACAATCCTGAACTTGCCTGGATGGATAAAGATGCCTATTTCCTATCACAGACACCGATCGCCTGAATATTGCGCACTGCACATGAAACTGTCAGTTGTGATTGGTCAATGCTTTACCGAAATTTAGTTTATAAAATTTAGCTCTGCAACTATGTGGGGCATGGAGTTTCCTTATATATATATATATATATATATATATATATATATATATATATATATATATATATCCCATCAATAAAACCATTATCACATTTCACATTATTACAATATTGTATAACTAACTCAAATTAACACAGAATTTTAAATGATTTAAATCTTTATAAATTATTCCAATTAAATTTTTTAAAAAGAACCTAATTCTTATAATAATTTAATATTCCTTGAAAAAATTTTCTTAAGGCAATGCTGTCCATAATATAAGTAGCTCATAAAAATAATTAAAAACATTTATAATAAAATAACGTCTTAGTTTTATCTGTCTATATCTCTGAGATGAGATATTATGATTAATTAAATCATTTACAATATTCGTACTTTTATTCTCATCTTCATTGCCATATTAACAACGTTTCGATTGTTGTACGCTACGGCCTTCTTCAGGTGATTGGAATTTCTAACCGAACCCTTTACTTCGTCCACTGGGTTAGATTGTTCTAGTTCCACATGGCATGCCTCTTCGGGATATTTCCCTTTAACTCAACTCTCCACGTCTAAATAATATATATATATATATATATATATATATATATATATATATATCCGAATGTAATGAGAACGAAAATAATATATGAATTCGAACGTTCATAGAATTAATTCAAAACAGGGCTCAATATCGAAAGTAGAGCAATAATTATTTATAATAATTTTTTTCATATAGACAAAAACAATTTACTCACAACAAAAGATGCAACTTCGTTTCGGTGCATTTAGTTGCATTATGGTTCTCACTAATCGACGTGCAACTAAATGGACCGAAACGAAGTTGCATCTTTGTCGTGAGTAAATTGTTTTTTATCTATATGAAAATTTTTTTAATTCTGTTCGTTCATACGTCTATTTCCTCAATCTTGTCAAGTTGGTTACCCGCTATCATCTGCTTCTCTTGTTTCCAGTCTGTCTTATGAGTGTTATTGTTGAGGGATTCTCCTCTTTTTACACAAATGGACTCACCCTGTATATACATATACTACTGCTACGTGAAGACCCGGGAGAGCCAGACCTCCGAGTCTAGCTGTCGTGATACAGTCTTCGACTGTAAGCGACGTCTGTCGAACTCTCTACGTTAGCAGAGAGGAACCCGGACGAAGCTTTGCCGAAGGGCAAGGTTTCGTCTGGGGAGGTAGACAGGGCCTGAACCCGTCTAGGCGGGTTCAAAAAGGCTATATTTTTGGCTGAGCCTACGGGCTCGGAGATACCCACATTAAACCGGCCTTGTGCCACATTCAATCCTCGTGGGTGGGTCGATAAATACCGAGGAATCGAATCCAGAGTGACAGAGTAAAAGGTTGTAGGTTAACCGGAAGACTGAGAGTGAGGTAACAGCGTTGTAGAAGTCACAGTGAGCGGGCACGTAGACTCAGTAAGAAGTCATACAGCGATACTTCAATACCAAAGACTATATATATATTTTGCTACTAACCCGTATTCCTGGAACTACTAACCTGCTTTACCAGTTTGTATTATTACGTTAATACATTATTTTCCTATATTCATTCTTGGCGTTTGTTATTTATTGGTACCGGATTTCAATCCGGAATCCACAACAGTTATATTTTGCAAACCTTCTTTCCTGAATATCTTTGATCCAAATTTCAACTCATTTTTCTCTTTGTAACTCTTATTCTCCTTAAATTATTCTCTTTTATAGTATGCAGTGTCCATGATATTGAGATATCTCGGACAAGTCTCCTCCAAAGTTATAGGGCTGTTTCGGATACTTGCTTTATAAATAATCCTCTGAAATATAATTCGGTTGCAATCTTATGAGATAAAAAAAAAACTTTTAAAAAAAGTACAATATATTTTTGAAAACTAAAAATTGTGTAGACTGGTGTAAATAATTTGTCTCAGACTATCAAAGAAAATGTATTTAAAAGCAAAATGTTATACTTTAACATGGAGGAAAAAGGGATTATGTGGCGCCTTTTATAATTGATATTCTTTGTCAACTTAATAGTTGTGATACAGTTGAAGGGACGACGGGCTAATTAAAAGACGTGTCTCTCTCTCTCTAAAACTTCCTCAAAAGTCCTCATGACCTCTGTCTCTTTTTGATATTGGTTTCCATCGAAAGCCGTAAATTCCAGTCTGGATTGTCATTTTGTTGTGATGAATGAGGAAGAAGAAACAAACAAAACAAAAAAAAGAAAAAAAAAAAGAAACGAAAAGCAAAAAGATCTAATACTTCTCATTCTGTTTCTTTTTATTCTGTCTATCTTCGTGTTTTTTTTTCTTCTCTATTCACACTCTCTCGATCTGTCGATCTGTCGACGTCTGCAAGCCAGCCAACTAGCCTCGTTTTCAGTCAGAAGTGAGAGCGCCTTTTTTCAGCACCAACGCATTTTAATAGTTAACGTGAATCAAATCGAAAAGACATTTCACCAAGTTCTATTAGATCGAGCGCGTGCGAAGATTCGAGCAGAGAGGAAAATGTCGACAACAAAATGGAAAAAAAATTGCACAAATGAACAATGAATCTTCAAAGGAAAAACAAGTGATAAAAAGAGGTATAGAGCATATATGTATGGATGGGGGTATATATATATATATATATATATATATATATATATATATATATATATATATATATATATATTATTATTATTATTATTATTATTATTATCGTAAACGCTATTTTTAGTGGATACCCATATTTGAGTAAACGTCCGTTTATTTTTAAACTGTATTTTATTTAACATTCGAGAAATCTTATTAGAGAAAAAATGCGCACGACAAAACTGCGCCGTGCTTTTGCTGGAGAAAACGTCATTAGATCCATTGAACTTGAGCCATCTTTGCTAGAAACAGCGTCACGAGTAAGCGAGGTTCTATTTTGCGTTTCAAGCCCACATTTACTCATCTAGATTTTTGAAAGATCTGCTCAGTTTCGTATCCGAAACCTAAACAAGGCTATTTCTAAAGAATTAATGGACTTTTTTTATTATGCCGACACATTTTTATTACTTTAAACGTTATTTTTAGTGGATACAGCAGCGATGGCCAGACTGGAAAGGATTTGGAAGAGCAGCACCAGGAAATATGATATCAGTCAGCAGTAGATATACACAGACAGAGGGGTACATAAACACACTGACGCATAGACATGTATAAAAGCACACACATTAGATAGGTACACCTTATTTTTAAAAAAAAACATATCTTGACTCTTTTTCTTACGTGGCTAGAATTTTTTTTAAACAAATGCCTTTTTAATAGAATTATTACAGTTAATATTAAAATACTAAATGTCGATCATAAGAAATAGATTAAATTAGGTACCTTCACTTTTTGAGCATAAAGTTTCGATATCTAAATTTAAAATGAATTTTTTAAAATGAAAAAACATTCTTGAGGATTTCATTTTAGCTTTAATTGAAAGTTTAATAATTAAATTTATTATTTCCATTAAGTAAACAATTCTGGTGTATTTCAGATAGAAACTATATACATTGTATGAATTTTGATTTCTTAAATTTTCTTAAAAACGGCCATTTTCTTAATTTTAAGAAATTTGTTAAGAAACAAAAATTTATCGATTTTAAAAATATTTTAAAAAAATTCTGACACGTTATTTTAGTAAAATTAGAAAATGTAAAGTTAAATTAATCTGATTTAAAAGAAATATTACTTACTTATAACATAAAAAAGCAATATACAACCAATTATTAACGATTGGTACACTGTTCATTTGATCAAACATTTGATTTCAGTGTCGATTGACGAACGATGACAGCTACTACGGATGACCATAAATGAAAATTATTAGAAATCTGAGTAAACGCTTTTTTTTTAGTTTTACTGTTATGTTTCTTTATTAGAATAAAGGGACAAAACTCTTAGATCACGTGACCTTTTCATAATAATGGCAATTTCAGTCAACCATACATGGAAATAAGGAAATAAAAGAATTATTTTAAAAATAAAGCAGCACAACTACGTTCATTAATCTTTGCAATTTTGGATTCGTAAATTCCGTTTCCACTAAATTACTATATCACATCCAGGAAATAGTCCAATACAGAATTTTACGCGATTTTAAACTATTATAAATTATTATACTTAAAATTTTAAAAAAAATGAAAGAATTCTTGTAAAAATTCATTATTCATCAGAAAAATTTCATTTCTTCAGACAATAATGTCCTTAATATTAGTTATTTACAAAAGCAATGAAAAGCTTTTCTAATTAACTAATGCCATAGTTTTATTGGATTCATTATTTTTCAATTCAGAGCAGATTTTCAGTTCGATAGCTCAAATTTGAAAAAAAAATAGTAGGTGATTTACAATCTCCAAAGACTCTATTTTTAATCAAAAAAAAAAAAAAAAAAAAAAAAAAAATTCAGGAAATAGAAAGGTTTTGTGCGAAATTTCATGAAATTAAGTAAGTGGGGGGTAACATATTTAAAAAAAGAAATTTTCCTAAAATCTTCTAAAGAAAAAAGTATTCAAAAATAATCATTCATTTGTAAATAAGTCCTGAAAATTTCATTAAAATCGGACAATTACTTTATTTTTACAAGAATTTCAAAATCAATGTCTTTTCAACGGAAAAAAGTGCAAAAAAAAAACAACAAAGTTATTTTCATGTCGCCGCGATGACGTAAACAAAAGAAGACTTTAACCAAAATTTTGAACGTGTTAGAAAGGATTAAAAACTTTCAAAAAATAATTAAAAAAATACTTTGGTCTTTCATCTTAATAATAACATACACATTTTGACGATAAAACTTTATTTTCGTTAAGTTTATGGCCTTTTTCATTACGCTATGTTGTTTTCCCGTGAAAAAGTGAAGGTACCTAGATTAAATCTGATAAATATTTCATATATTTTCTGTTTATACGTTATTTTTTATGGATACACTTATTTAAGTAAATGCTCTGTTCTTTAATTAAATAGTATTAATTAAATTTACCATCCTGAATATTAGAGAAAATTCGTAGAATATACGCGCTCTCCGGCAGGAATCGAACCTGCATCCTATGAAGAACCACTGATAAATATTAATTCGAGCTTTGATTAACCAGAAGTTATCTATGGCTGAACGGTTATAGCACGTCAGACATAACGCTGCTTCCTCATAGAATACAGGTTTGATTCCTGCCGGAAAACGCATATTTTCTAACCCTCTTGATCCAGGGCAGGACTATCTCCTCAAGGCACTTGATGTAGGCTATTTTTCTCACAGACGCTGCCTAACTGAACCCTACTATAGAACAAACAACGCGCATGCGCGAAATTAAAAATAAAAGATGGCGATAATTTACCCATCGCTGCGTATACACATACATATATCTCTGTGTGTGTAGATTTAATAAGCCGGTTTATAAAATTTGAAGAATAAGAACCAACAAAATGATAGCAATGTTATCAACGCTATGAAATAGTTGGTTGGAGTTTTCATCGACAAGATATGGCAGTTATTATCACTGATAGTATTTTTTTATGATTATTGATCCGAAGACGTTATTCCGTCCTCTTTTCTCCCAAATAATTAACTTATTTTTGCATTTAAATACAGTCAAAATTCACAAATATCAATCTTATTGACAATATTAGTATCATTTTCATGGCTTTTTATTCTTCGGATTTTATTAATCGGCCTATTAAATCTACATATTATAAGAAGCACACGTGGACCACCTTTCATTTTACTCATATATATATATATATATATATATATATAGGTTTCCTTAGGCTTTGCACTTGCTTCTGTTTTTCAGGCAAAAGATTTGGGCTCGGCTGGTTTATCAGATAAAGAGATTTGCTGTTCGGTGCGAACGTTGACCTTTTTGTCTCAAAGGGAAGAGCAAACAATAAAATAAATACAGATAAAGAACATAAACAGATTGCAACGAGAGGTCTATGAGAAGAAAGAAATAATTGATTTGAAAGAGAGACACAACTTCTTCGTCAGAAGTAAAACGAAATCACATCGGTAATGACAAAAACCTCATAAAACAAAAGCTTCTGCGTACTGCGTCCCTTCATGTCATAGAAAATCATGACTTGCTAGAACTTCCTATCCGCTGCCTTTCCCTGTCTCTCTAGTCATCAATATGCCCCGTGTGTTTTCCAAGACCTCCTTCCTCATTATCTGTCAAATTTTTCTGATTCTGACTATAAGAATGTGTATTTTGCTATTTTCTTTAAGACTTCCATGTTGCTTACATGCTCCGTCAATGGAATTCTCAGTATCCTTCAGTAGAACTATATTTATGTTGTCTCCAGTCTCCTCTATATCTGTGGGGACACTGTCCAGCATTCACTATTATATAAAAGACGGTGATCACACGGTAATCTAATCCAGCACTTTATTTCTGATGAAAAAAAACACGAGAAAAAAGAAAATCGAGTGATTCGGAACAGAGAGACATACATTAAACTATTTAAGCATTGGACTCAGTAAGAAAAGGACTAATATACTTTCAAATACACAAAGTGAAAGGAAGACATTTTTTTTAGAAAGAAAGAGTGAAATGTACTTAGAATAAGAGAACAACTTATGAAGAAAGAGAAAAACGGGAGAAATTTCTTTAAAGGGAAGATTGTGGTGCATATTGATTTAATTTAATCACGCAAAAAGAAAACAAAATCTGGGATATCTTGAAAAATACTAGGTTCAAATCATCCGATGTCTTCGTAAATCAGCATTTCCCAACTTAGGCGATATCGCTTATCGATGGTTGATTTCAACTGTTGGTCGGACGATGAGAAACTGAAGAGAAAATGGCGGATGATTTGGCATTTTTGTCGGTGATATAGGATTTTCAATATTAAAAAAAACATATACTACCCCCCAAAATATTCAAAGGTGATCGGTAAAGAACTTGTATTAAAAAAAGGCTAAATATGAATAACTGGGTCATATTCCTAGATAACATATAAATATCCCCGCAAACAAGGAATATTTTTGGTATTTTCTATAGTTTTGTGAAGGGGCAGTTCAAATAGTTATTAAAACGAAATAGCCTTTATGGGATATTGTTGTGAGACCGTGACATACATACAACATGGACTCTTCCAGGACTATATAAAGTATGCGATATAACACCCTAGGAGAAGAGGAGGAAAGAGAGAGAGAGAGAGAGAGAGAGAGAGTATTCTAATACCGTAGTATCAGCCGCGTACGACTACCAATTATTGGACATAGTAAGCTCCGCTTACACTTACACTATCATTGTAACCTTTCTGTTTAATATATCTTTCTTACCTCTAATCCGTGTTCCGTGTTTTCCTTCTGTGGTCCCAACTTTGGGTCCACATCAGATATAAATCAAATAAGAGAAGAACTAAACAACTTTGTCAGTAAAATTAAGAATAATAAGGATAATTTTTATTTAATATAAAATAGTTTCTACTTTCTTTTATCATATTATCCATCTCGAATTTAACAAGGAAGGATAAGTGCCCTTAAAAACATAATTTACATTGTACTGTATGCTTTTGAATATTTACTATACAGGTGAGCGGGAGAAAAAAAAAAGGTATGGAAGCCCTGTCGTAGAAGATCGTGTTAATGTCTAATGCCTTAAATGTCGTTTTTTGAGCCACTTCTTGAGTCCATACCTTCACCAATAATATCCTGAAAAATAAAATTAAAAAAGAACATGCAATAATAAAAACAGTTAAAGTCACCGAGGAAAAATGCTATTACGCAAAAAACAAACGGAAAAGCAAAAACAATATTTAAACTGCAAAAGCGTCTTTGTCCATTTGCTGAAATGGTAAGAACTGAAGCTCCAATTCAGTTAAATTAATCCCGCCTTTAGGCAAATTGAAATACAACACCGAAATCGATTTATAACTCCCAACCAATCAACTTCATCTCTATTAAGACATTTACTTGAGTCTAGCAAGTAGCACAGACATCAAAGCCTGCACAAAATGATTGTCATCTCGTTTGACATTTTATTACGTTTGATCAACTATTTCCCTAAGCGGTCTTTCCCTTTCAGTGTCTTCATGCAGTATCTTGTCTATTAATTATTACCTGACATTTACATCGAGTTGTATGAGAATTTCTTATTAGATTTTATCCGTCAGTTTTTAGGGGAAACAATAAGAGGCGCTCAGATAGGAATAGAGTTCAGTTTCCGTCTGACGCTCTTGTCAATCGGCTTTAGTTGAATCCAGCTATTGAAAGCAGATAATTACACAAATGTTTATAATACAAAAATATAAAGACATCTCGGGAGAAGACAGAAGACTTAAATGACATTTTTTTTTATTTTCTAGAAAGAGAATAAGCTAACAACGTATGTATCAACGTCTGCCATTTTGAATCATCTATTGTTCTTCTCTGAGTGATATCTTACGTCTTAGTCACATTATGGCCTTGCTTGGGGTGAAATCATGGAAAAAAAGATACTGATCACAAGTAGATTTTGTTTTAGAATGGCATTTTGAAAGTTCTCCGGGATCTGGCTATAATTTTTTTTTTAAGTAAATTCATTTTTGCCCCTTTGATATTGTTGTGACATTAAAAAAGGTTGCTGAATGAAGAATAAACAAAACGGAGGTTGGAAATGAAATGGTAATCTTTATAACATCAACAAAATACAATACCCGCCAGCGGCGTGAAGTAGGTAAACCACTGCTAGTGTTCGACTACTTAGACAGCACATTACCCCTACTTACAATAGTGTCCAACGTATTTATTAGGATTGGGACATAGCCATTAGTGTTCATAGGTACGGCATATAACAGATAGATAGATAGATAGATAGATAGATAGATAGATAGATAGATAGATAGATAGATAGATAATAGATAATGAACAAGTAGAGATAGATATGAACAGTTTAACATAGATAGATAGATAGATAGATAGTGTTGTAAGATAGAAAGCGTTACTGAATGAGGAATAACCAAAACGAAGGTTGGAAATGAAATTGTAATCTTTATAACATCAACAAAATACAATACTCGCCAGTGGCGTGAAGTAGGTAAACCACTGCTAGTGGACTACTTAGCGTATTGCCGCCACTTCCAATAGTGCCCAACGGATTTATGGGGATTTGGACATATCAATTAGTGTTCATAGGTACGGTATATAACATATATCTTGTTAAAAAAATAAATCTTTTCTGTGTCGCTGAAGCTGAAAAACAAAAATGTTCAAATGGTGATCGATATTTCCTTCCGTAAATTTATGTGGAAGGAATTTCCTTAACTTCTGAATTTCTATTAGGGTTTTTAAGTGACGTTGACTGAATCATTACACAAACAATAAGTAGATGAGTAATTCTTGGACAAGTTATTAAAATGAAGCAAGAAGAAAGGATTAGCTGTAAGAAGAAAGAATATATGTTAGCAAAAGGTACAGCCCATGATACGAGCGACAAATTAGAGACGTCCAGATCAAGCAAGTAGAGAAACTTAACTCGAGAAGTGTTATAACAGACGATGGAGGATGTGACATAGAACTACAACGGTGCATTGGAAAAGGGATGATGACATCGAAAAGCAAAACAATTTATTAAAATACATAAGAAATCATTAGAATCAAAGAAATGCTATGTAATATCAATCCTCTTATATAACAGTGAATTCCATTTCTTCACAGATGAAGATGAAACGTCAGACAAACAAGAGACAGAAGGATTTTGAGAATAGCATGGACGAAACATATAAATAAAAATGAAGTTTCCGGGAAAATTGAAATAAAATTGACAGTTATATATAGAATCAGAGACAGGGTGTAGTGAAAATTATGGGGAATGAGAGCTTGAAAGATTTGATAGTCACAGGAGATAATATGGACAGGGCTGGGGACAGAACGAAACATAATCATAATCTATATTTCTGAGATGAAGTATTTTACCTATTTACACTATTTACATGATTCGGACTATTGTGCTCATCTTTATTGTCATATTCACGATGTTTCGGACATTGTACGCTCCGGCCTTCTTCAGGTGATATCCGTTGGAATTTCGAACCAAACGTTTTATTTCGTTGCACGTACCATACCTTTAACTCAACTCTTTTATCAAAATTTAAATCAACTCTCCAAATTTTTGTTCACCTCTGCCGTGGCCAGGTATTGAACTTACAACTCTTTGGGTCAAGTCATTGGATTACTTCAAAGAACACATTGGGACACAATATATATGGATAAAACTGAAACTGGTGTATTTATAAAACGCATGGCATGTGGAACTAGAACAATCTACTCCAGTGGACGAAATAAAGGGTTTGGTTCAAAATTCCACCGTATATCACCTGAAGAAGGTCGGAGTGTACAACGGCCAAAACTTCGTGAATATTACAACAAAAATGAAGAAGAAAAACAGCCCGAACAATGTAAACAGTGTAAATAGTATAATACCTAAAGAGTTTTTAGTTAGACGACTACATACCGGGTGTGAAGGGTAAATTGTCGCCATTTTATATTTTTAATTTTGCGCATTGCTTTTAATTTTGATAACTGCACAGTATAGTTGGGGTCAGTTAGGAACCGTCTGTGAGAAAAAGAGCACCATTAGACAATTCACTCCACCAGAAATTTTGGAAACGGCATACTGTACTGCTTGGCATTCGCGCCGAATACGAACATTTCAGAGAGTCTTTGGTGTCAATCTGGGGACAGTGCAGAGGATTCGTAAAGAGTTTGATGAGTCTACTGGTGATTACGAAGGTACGGCATCTCGGAAAATTCATTCTGGTCGTTGTGTTAAGAAAAGAACTCCTGAATTTGTTGCTGAGGGCCCCAGACTCAACTCAGTGCCTTGAGGAGGTAGTAGGGTCAAGAGGCTGGCTACTGGAAGACCTTATGTCTGGCAACAGGACTCTGCACCACACCACATCACACCATACAAGCAGAGAACCCAGTCATGTTCGTCAGACAATTTATGCGAGTACATTCCCATACATCTGGCTACCTAACTCCCTAAACTGCAAATCCCTTGATCATTATGTGTCGGGTGCAGTTGAGCGAGAGACAAACAAAACTCCTTGTAACACCAAAGATGAACTGAAGGCAAGAATTATAGCAGTATTCACCAACTTATACAAAGAGACCGTCCAGAAGAGTTGCAGGAAACTCCGAGGTCATCTGGAGGCCGTGGTTTACTATTTAGTATTTCCAGATACATTTGTGTAATTTTGTTGAATTGTTAAAATGAAATGTCAGTATTATTTTCATTATTACGTAATTTAACAATTTATCCATCACAAGATATATATATATATATATATATATATATATATATATATATATATATATATATATATATATATATATATTTTAACATACAACGTGTGTTAGCCGTGCAATAAAAAAAAAAAGACAGGGTATTGCACGTGCTAACACACGTTGTATGTTAAAAAAAATATATATATATATATATATATAAGCTTGTGATGGATAAATTGTCTAAATTACGTAATATATATATATATATATATATATATATATGAAGAAAAATATACGGAAAAAAACAAACAAAAATCCTTATATGCAATTATGCTGTTTTAATGTTAATATAATGTCAACGTCGGACGTTTCGGTCTAATAAACCATCTTCAGGACATATTCATAAAATATAATTAACATTATCAATTCAACATAAGAACAAGACTTATCCAAACAGATAACTGTTTGGATAAGTCAAAATTACAACGAACGAATATCATCTATGAGTTCAAATGCCCTTTAAGGAACAGTGTTCCTGATCAAACCGGACTCATAAATAAATCGGTCTCACAGCTACATGCCTATCCAGACGTCTTACGTTACACATATCTGACTAGAGCTCCATTGGAAGCCATTTAAACACACACACAAGCCTACGAGACTCCATTCGAAACATACTAGTAGAAAACACAAACATAATAACCTCATCCTCTTGCAAACAAAAGATTAAAAATAATGGAAACCCTAATAATAAAAAAGAAAAAGCCAACTCTTAATAATATTAACTACGAACTAGGCCACAATGTGCTAACCGTTTTCAGATAATAAAACACCTTTTTAACAAACTAGAAGCATACACATAACGCACACACTCAATTAAATAGAAAAAAATAAAATCATCCTTGATAATGGCTAAAAGTATAGCCGAAAGCGCTCGGAACTATAGAACATTTGGATAGTTTCTACATACTCTGTATCCCAAAAAGAAACCTCTTGTTCGAACACAAGAAAAATTAAATAAGAAACTTAACCGTAGTACCTTGTGTTTAGTTTGTAATGAAACATGAAGGATTGCTGTCTAAATACACAATATATATATATATATATATATATATATATATATATATATATATATATATATATATATTACTTACTTACTTATATACAGGGATTATGGCTTAAACAAGGAGACTGTCTAGAAGAGATGCAGGAGATTCCGAAGTCGTCTGGAAGCCGTGATTGAAGTTAATGGCGAACTTATTGAATAAATTTACTCTCTAGTATTTCAAGATATTTTTGGTGTGACTTTGGTAAATATATCTGTTAAAATGAGTTGTCAGTGTTATTTTCATTTTTGATTAATGTAGATGACAATTTATCCATCCCACCCTGTATAATGATTTGGCTGGTCAACTTCAACGCTTCGAAGACAAAACTGCTCTCTATTAATCACCACAGAGAGCCTTCCCTTCCCTCCATTAGAATGTCTGACGCTCAACTTCTCGAGAGCAACTCTCTGCGGCTTCTCGGTCTCACGTTGACTGCTGACCTGAGATGGAATAAATACATCGAGTCAATTGCCTCGTCCACTGCGAGGAAAGTTGGCTCCCTGAGCCGCACTAGGAAGTTTTTCTCCCCTGAGTCGATCCTCCAGATATACAAATCCACAATTCACCCTTGCATGGAGTATTGCTGCCATATATGGTCTGGCGCCCCTTCTGTTTGCCTCGGGGTTCTTGATAGGCTCCAGAAGCGGATATGCAATATGGTTGGCCCTGCCCTGGCGTCTCGTCTACAGTCACTTTCTCACAGATGCACCGTCGCCTCCCTCTGTCTGTTCTATAAATACTTTCATGGAAATTGCTCCGAGGAACTGCATTCGCTGGTTCCCAAACTTCATGAGTTCAAGCGCCCTACGAGGCTGGCATCCCGCTCTCACCCCTTCACTGTCGAAACTCCTAAATGTAGCCGTCTCTTCTACTCTAATAGCTTCATGTCTCGCACCTCTCGCCTGTGGAACTCTCTTCCCTTCTCCTGTTTCCCTGAGAGTTATAATCTCCAGCTATTCAAGTGTAATGTCAATCGACATCTCCAGTTGCCTTAATCTATCTACTACCCTCATCCTTTCTTCTATCACTCCTATCTGATCTTCCTATTTTCTGTAACCCCTTGCGTCCTAGTGGCTCCCCGCCTTGCTTGGGGTGAAATGCTTAAAAAAAAAACAAAAACAAAAAAAAAACATAATACAAGTAAGGAGGTGTGCAATTTTAAATGACTACATAGATTATATTTTTTTTTTTTAGTAATAAATATTAATCCTAATATTTTAATTATTCTATACTAACAGCTACAATCTTCCCAGGCTCAATAAATACTTGGAGACAAACAAAGTTTCGCAACAAAAGTCAAGTTCTACCATTGTCCTCGGGTCCGTCCCCTATGATACCATGTAGGCGAGTTGACGGCTCGTCCCGCTCCCCATAAGCTCGTGCTCATTTATTGTGCATACGCGTGTGACAATGTGTCGCCCCTGTATTCTGGAGGGAAACGAATGCTATTTCTATCCCTGCTGGCCATGGCTCGAATGGTGATTTGACAGGAGGAAGTCTTACGAGGCAACCGTCTTTCTCATCAGGATCTAATCCGATTCTTTGAGCATCAGCTCAAGATGGAGATTAGAACTGTTAGAAAACGCTTGGTTTCCACAGACTTTAGCGAAAGGTGGGTGACCGTGGCGAGTTTGGTTCATGCAAACGGGGCTAGCCTTGGTTTTCTGTGTTAGGTTTACCTAATACACATTATGGTGGTTTCCTGTAGAGCCCTCCCCTGGTCTAGCTTGACAAACTTTGTGTATCTAATTAATGTGAGTAAGTGTTGTTCCTGGCCTGCTCTCGGCTATATCTTTGGTTATGATCCAAGTTGAGATTCCCAACCTTAGCAGTTTGTTTTTTGGCCTCCTTTGATCTCGACTGGGTCAGCTTTATTTATTCCCCCAAGTCCGTATATATTTTCTTCTTTCCCTCTCCCTCTTGATTCTGTCGTAGGGCAGAATACAGCAGTCTCTCCTTTTTAAGGGCTGTACGGGTCCAACTAACACAATTTATCTTTATTTTGTTTGTTTTGAATTTTTGTTTGATTTTTTTTTTTGAGGGGATCACCCCTCCCCTCTCATTTTATAACATGTACAAATTTTTATGTATAGTATTTTATAATCATGAAATTAAATTTTTATGCGATGGGGTGTGTTTTTTAGGCCCCCACCCCTGAGTGTATGCATTATTATGTTATATGGAGGGGTGATTGGTGATGAATGAGTTTTTTTGTGGTGAATGTGTCAATTGTAACGAATGAATGGGTCTTGAATCGGATTAGCTAGATATAGGATAGTAAGTGAGGACCAGCCACTTACTCCCCTTTTCGGCCTTGTGCCACAATTGTGTATTTTACGCAATAAATCTTGACAAGTTCGTAGCGAGCGTTCAATTTTTAACAGTTACGTATGTGAGTTTATATGACGACAACGATATAAAAACACAGATTTATTTGAGCAGATTTGGATTGATATAAAGATATTCATGCCTCCTCAGTAATAAATTACTATTTCTTGGTGCCATATTTCTTTCCCAGGTTTTAGTAATTATCTCAGTAACCTATTATGCTTCTTCCTCAGGCCTTAGTTAAATCCCCTTGTAGTCGTTTAAAATATGTAGACTGATCACTGAAAAGTGTCTAGAAACATTATCCCTAATTTTGTCAGAATTATTTTCATCGGATAGAAGTCACACACAAATACAAGTTTACACCCACAAAATATTAATACACCAATAAAATCTCAGGAGACAAGCACAATCCTACTAATTTGTGATACATTTTCTATGTGCTGCATTCTTTCAATTATCCTGCTACATATAATGCAAGTGAATAGTTTTGTAATTTTAAATGACTACATAAATTATTTGTTTTAATGATAAATATTAAGTTTAAAATTTTAATTACTCTATGCTAACAGCTACAATCTTCTCATGTTCAATTTTCTGCAGCTGGCGAAAATACTTAGCTTTCATTTATCAACAGTTACTTATATGAGTTAATGTGGGAAGGTGACAGAGAAACACTGATTTACTCGAGCAGATTTGGCTTGATATACAGATATCCATGCCTCCTCAGTAATAAATTACTTATTTCTTTGTGTCCTGTTTCTTCCTCAGGCTTTAGTAGCTAAATTACTGAAATATGTACTAAAATATGTAGTCATATAACTGAAAAGTACCGTAAAAAAATGTACATAGATAGGGGAGTAACCTGAAGGGGAGAAATATTGCTTAGAGCATCAAAAAATGGACAGTTGCGGAGAGCTGTTTTCGTGCATGGCACACAAAAGACATTTTAGTGCCATTTCTAATATTACCTTAACAATGTCCTGAATATATTACTGACAACCTTGACATCGGTTTTATGTCAGGGAAATCAAACAGATTTGAGAAACCGGATTGTTATTAACGAAGACTCGAACACACCGGAAGTGGAAAGACCTATTAGACATCTATAAACTCTGGGAAGATTATCATCATGGTTGACAGATAGACGGTATAAGCCTCCGTTCTTTTGTTAACGCTCTAATCTCTTCGTGTTGTGTTGGAACAAATGCAGCCATCGGCGATATCTTTTCTTATCTTGTTTTCGTTTAAGCTCTCTACTCTTCTTTCATTATAAAAATTGTTATCCATTGTAAACGTCTTCCGTTCAACAAGGTCTTGTCACAAGATGACGACATACGTCAGAACGTATATTTCAAATTGGATTTTCTTAGTCTATAACTTTGTTTTTGTGAATCAGTAGCCTTCTTTTAATGTTTTTTTTAATATCTTTGTCTAGAAATGAATTGCTATGTTTTATTTGTTTTATTTTCCATTTATTGCTTGCGTTATTATACGCACACTTACTTTTCCACTGCTGAAACGTCTTTTGATAAATTTTCTCTTGACATCTAACACTTCTTTGAAATATTTGAAGACATTCGTATATTACAGATTTCAAATTTTCATTTCATATATGAGAGAATTCAAATATAAATTTCATATATTATACAGGCTGTTGCAGAAATACCTCCCACATAATTTAATTTTAAATAGACACTATTGTTATGAATGTGTTACCATTATGTGGGAGGTATTTCTGCCGCACCCTGTAGAATTCACCCATATATTGCGTATATTATAGATTGCAGCAATTCCTTTTCATGTGCGGTGTCCTCTTGGGTTGTAAACGATCATAACCCTCCACATTTTCCTGTCCCTGGTAGCTCTTAAGAAGTTTTGTCCTTTTGCCATTTCTCCCAAGCCCCATTCTACCATCCATTTACTCAAGCCCATCAAGGTATGCTGCGTGATGTTTTTCTCTGTCCCTCTTTCTATTAATCAGTCCTATGTGTATCAGATTTTCCAAGCCTTCATTCCTCATTACATTCCCCAGTAATTTCAACTGCCACTTCCTGATGTTAAATATGTTGCCTTTTGTTTTATATTTTCTCTAAAACCTCGGCGTTGCTCACATCGTATATTACAGAAGTCAGCTACAAATCACTTACGTTATAGAATATACATTTCGTATGTTAGAAATTTCAGTTATACATTTCGCATATTATAGATTCAACTGTAATTTTAAAAAGGTTTTTTATGCGGTATTAATTCATATTCCTATAAACGTCATTTTTAGTCAGTAGACGTGTTTTAGTTGCAATCTTTGTTTTTTTCATTGTTGTTTTTATTAACCAGTAAAATTAATAACAAACAGCCCACATTGAGAAGTCCTATTAAAGAAAATTCTGCTTCCGACAAGAATCGAACTTGCATCGCTTTTTCGACATCAATCCTTTTTCTTCGTGGTAAAATAAGTGTATGCAGTTTCGATTTCTGTTGGAAACAAAACTTTTCTTAGGTAGGAAGTCTCAATTTAGGGAGATTGTTATTAATTAAGGCAAAAAAAACACAAAACAGACTTCAACTATAAATATGCATATTATGGAAATCAACTGTAAGTTACATAGATTGATCTATATATAAAATTCCGTCTGTCCGTAACACCCTCTAAAATAGCCATACGTTGACCGATCAAAACTAAATTTTAGGGAGAAGTGCAAACAGGTCAGTGGGTACAAAGTACAATTGTTTCACTAGTGTATGTAGCTTAGTACAATAAATTTTTATTAATATTTTTGGAAAAATTAAAAGTTTTATTATTTAATATACAAAATACACCCATTATTTAAAAAAAATTGTCATTAAAATAACAAATAAAAATGCAATATTGTTCTCTGCATAGATTTTCTTTAAGTTTTTGTATATACAAAATCCAGTTCGCCCGAGAACTATAAAAAAAAATGACAAGGCCAAACGCTTCAAAAAGTTGGAACTTGGTTTCTGAATGAAATATTTACGCATAGCCAGTTGTATGTTGCATGCTCATGTGTAAGAAATCTTAAGAATCGCTGTTAAAGAAAGAAAAAAAGAATTTCTCTTCAAAATATTGTTTACCATGAAGTCCTATGAAATTAAATTAAAGAAATTATTAAACCTCGACGTAGGACCTTTGTCAAAGTATTTTCCAAACAAATCAACTTATTCAAATTTCGTCTATTGGTTTGAGTAGAGTTTATAAATCTTAACAAGAAATGTTAGTGATAACTTCAACGATATTAAATATTGTGAGGATTTCCACACGCACCAGGGTGTTGCAAAAAATTCTCGTATTTCGCAATTTTGGTGAAGGAAAAGAATAAATTCATATATTAATTTTCAAATAAAATTCTGGCTTTCCAATGAATTACCATTGTGCTTAGACATACAGTTACTTCCATCTTCACATTTGCCATGGGAAATAGCGATAGTATAGCGACAGTATTGTGAATGTTCGAAAGAGTCTGCAAAATAAGTCACCCACCTCGCAAAATTGTGTAAATGACTGTGAAATCTATCAAGGCTGGAAAAATAGTGATGTGTTTTCCCATATCTTCTCCACGGTTACTTTACTGAGACACTAACTTTAGGGTTCTTCCATGCCTCAAAGTGAAGATTAACCATAAAGCAGTAGACATATGAGTCTAAAGGATTATGTTAAGAACGCCGTGTAAGCAACGATGATGTTGCCAAGAAAATAGGAAAGAAATGCATACTTCTACTTACTGTTAGAGAAAGTGAGAGTTAGAAATTCCAGGACATAATGAAGAAATAAGACTTAGAGAATGTAACACTCACAGGATATATTAAAGGTGTGAGCTGAGCAACGATTTACTTACTGAATGAGTTTATGTAAAAGGATGCAGGGATAGTGCAGGGATCGGCAGGTATGGTAAGGATATAAATGTTGCTTAGATCTATAAAGAACAGGAAACTAAGGAGAGCCATAATGGCACATGTCAAAAAGGAACTTTACATCATAGAATAGAGTATTTGCTAATATGAAAAATTAAAATATACAGTATTGGCTCTTATATTAATTCCCAGAATGCTTATGATTTTTGAGACTAAAAGAAATCGTAGTTTGTGAACTTATGAATATTGATATCATAATTTGAACCATGGCAGTTATTAAAATCACAAGAAAAAAGTCACAGTTTTGACTAGGGGGTAAAGTCGCAATTAATTTGTTATATCTGGTAATAAAATCATCTATTTCTGTTGGGGAGTCTGTCTATATTTCTGAGATGAGGTATTATGTACAGTATTTACATTAGTCGGACTATTGTCCTCATCTTTGTCGCCATATTTGTCACAACGTTTCGGCCGTTGTACGCTCCGGCCTTCTTCAGGTGGTTGGAATTTCGAACTGAACCATTTATTTCGCTCACTGGGGTAGACTGTTCTAGTTCCACGTGCCATGTTTGATGGATGTCAGTTATCTCCTGCTAATTTTCCCTCTGAGGGTTCGCCACTGCCTTAACCAGGTATTGAACTTTGGGTCTGTCACTGGATCTAACCAACGCCTTTATCCACTGTGCCATGTGTCCTCAAGTCCGACTAATGTAAATACTGTTCTGTTGGGGACTTTACAAGTTTATGCATCGGCTCTGTTTGCAACAGAAAATCATAGTAAATCAATTCAACCTGTACTTTTTTTTTCTAACAATACTCGATGTATTTCCGAGTTAGAAAGTCCTAGTATTGCATAAGAATTGAAGAAAACCTTAAGATGATTTTATTTTTTTAAGTTTGCGCCAAAACGTAAACAAACCACGGAGATCGTAAACGAAGATAGCTTAAGCCATAAAACCTTTATTCTAATAATGCTATGGTGGCATATTCGATATATTTGATACTTAGAAAGTCCTACTATCCCATAAGACCCGGCTTTATGTAAAGAAAGTCTCAATTAAATTGAAGGTTCCTTGAATTTTCAATTTATTTATGAGACCTGGGATAAGAGGCTTGGGTGCTTATCCGCTTGTGGATTATCTGCTGTGAATTTGTCTGTTGTTTGCTAACATTGTCCTGTTTTTTTTTTTCAGTTGACTTTTTCTCCTGTGACTTTTTTTCGTAATTTTTTTTACCCATGACCTTTTACTTTAATTCAATTGAACATATTAACGAAATATATTTATATTCTTTTTAGTCCTGGGTATGAAGATAAACTACATCCGGCAGCAAGGGAGGGAGTGGAGGCTTTGAGGAGCATCAAACCACCTCTTGACTTCTGTTGTTTCCAGGCCCATCCGTGGAGATAGCACCTGTTAGTATGCCAGCTATGGGCAAATAGTGAAACCCGATACTGAAACAAAACACTATGAAAGTATAAAAATACATTTTTATAGTAAAGATATCATCTTTATGTAAAAAAAAAGATCAACAATACATATTTATAGTAAAACGACCAACAATACATTTTATAGTGGAATTACCAAGAATACATTTTAAAGTAGAATTAGCAACAGTACATTTCATCTGTAGTTGAAGACATGCAATTGGTTCAAAATATATTTAGTTGAAGTTATATAATTGTGTTCAGAATATTTAGATTTCGGTATTAAATGACCCATAGAGGTTGTTATGGCGTTAAATAAAATCAACCAAACAACCAACATGAAAGAACTCTTTCATGACATTAATCCATATAATATCTTAAAATTTCTTAAAGAAATCAAACTCTATTCCAAAATATAACTTCAACAAAACTACAACATAGAACACACATATCACCGCCTCTCGTAATTATGCCCACACAAACATATATATATATATATTGACGAAACCGGTCGACTGGTGTGTGTGTTTTTGTTTTTATTTTAAATCTACCATGGCCTATAATATAAAATTTCTTGCTTTTTATGCCATAATATATATATATATATATATATATATATATATATATATATATATATATATATATATATATAATATGCAACATGAAACATCCTGTCGCCTCTGAGTGTTGACTTAAATGTTCACTATTATATTTATATTTACATACGCTCTATCTCTGATATTGAGCACTTTATCCCATAAATATAGCACACCTTAAAACTATATTTCTTCACACACACACACACACACACACACACACACACACACATATATATATATATATATATATATATATAAACACTATATGCACAAACGTTAAGTATCATCTACCATGTATTCAATTGTGAAAAGCGGAATAACATATATTATATTTTTATTACTTCAAAGCTCCAAGAAAATTAAATTTCGGCATTAAATGATCTGCAAGGAGTTACTATGCTTTTAAACAAACAAATCAGTCAATTAAATTGTTTTCAAATAATTCTTTTCAAATTATGAGAGCTGCTTTGATAGTGATTATGAGGCAACCAGAAGGACGTTAATCCTGTAAACTTGTAAGATATGGCAACAGTCTGACCACACTGTGTGTATTTGTTAGCTCATTTTGTACATCATGTGGCACAAGATCAACTTTATAGTGTAGGCTCACGTCAAGTGCACACGAGCAAAAATTTTTCAAGACCTATCGCCACTTACCTTTTGGAGCACCTTCCTGGAAGACAGGCAAAACCTAGGGTATGATTTCAGCGAGCTCAAATTTCAACCACCAGCCCAGCAGTAGCATTGGCACTAGAGTTGGATTAGCTAACAACATTCACAGCCGGTTTGTATTCTCATTATGTTTTTTTTTGGACAGCTGGAAGTAGGAACATCAGACGTTATAAATAACACGCGCACCGTGCTCGGCTATCACTTATAAGCCGGACAGCTTTGAGAAGGATGGAAGTGTCTAGAGATCTCGTTTGGGGCTGTTTGCTTTACGACTCTTCAAAGTGGGCTTATCAGCAGCTGCATCAAGTCGCCGCATATGTCAACCGCTTGGGGATAGTGCTGTGGATGAACGTACTGCAAGGCGTTGATTTCGAAAATTCAAGTCGGGAGATTTGTCTCTCCATGATGAGCCTCGCAGTGGACGACCACAGGTCTTGAATGACGAAGTCCTGAAGGCAGCCATTGAAGAGGACAGTAGTCTAACTTGTAGTGAACTTGCAATACAGTTCAACGCTTCCGATGAAACAGTTAGACTTCACCTGCACCGCATAGGTAAGACGTACAAACTGAGCAAGTGGGTTCCGCAAACGCAGTTGGATGTCCACAAGGGACAACGAGTGGTAGTCTGCGTATCGCTGCTTTCTCGCCACCGTACCGCATCCTTATTCAATCGAGTGCTTACCAGTGATGAAAAGTGGGTTCTGTACGAAACTCCCAAGCGTTCCAGACATTGGTTGTCTCCTCAAGATGCTGTCCCTCACACCGTAAGACCGCCTATGCACCCACGCAAGATTATGCTTTGTGTATGGTGGACAGGTCATTATGAACTGCTATCAACGGGCCAAACGGTCACTGGAGACCTATACTCGAAGCAATTGAAACGTGTGCAACAGACATTGCGCCAGAAGGAGCCAGCACTGGTAAATCGCAAAAATGTGCTTTGCATGAAAACGCCAGGCCGCATGTCGCGCGAGTGGTCAGAGATACCATACAGCAACTTGGGTGGGAGACTTTGTGCCATCCACCTTATTCACCTGACCTTGCGCCATCCGATTACCACCTCTTCCACTCCCTGGATAATCATCTTCGTGGGAAATCCTTCATCAATAAAGCAGACTTGCGCAAAGCCCTCACGGACTTCTTTGCGTCACCCCCCCCCCTCCGAGGTTCTACCGCAAGGGCATTGAACAGCTGGAGACAGGTTGGCAGAAGGTGCTGGATGCCGATGGCGATTACTTCGAAAACTAAATATAAGTTACACATACTGTGAAGCGTTTTCTTTTTTTCCTTTAAAAACGGACAGAACTTTTTTTGGTTACCTTGTATTTCTTTAATCGCGTTCACCCCCAAGAAAGGCAGTAAAGCCGCTAAGACAGTCATGGTTACTGGGTGTAGAATAATTAGAAAACATTGCTAAAGAACGAGAACAAATGAAGAAGAATCAGGAGGAAAATAGAAAGCGACTGATATTACATTTAAATTTTTGGAGATTAAAGTTAACTAGAAAATATGGAGCCGGAAGGGAGTTCAACAAACGAGAAATGCCAGAAAAGAAACTTACGGTTATATCTAGACCACTCAACTGTAAAATGATGAGACATTGTTGCCAATCTTGTACTGCGCTTAAATTCATAAAATCTAGGTAGCGAAAAGCTCATCCTAACAATTACCATAAAAGTGTTTATAGAAAAGACACAGGGAGGCTACATTACGGCGGCGGGAAAGTGACTGAAACCGAGACGCTAGATCGAAGATATTGCTGATTCTTCATTGGAATTTATCAAGGATCTCTAGATATATAGCAGGAGCACCGGATGATATATGGCAGCAATTTTCTAAGTGTTGTAACCTAGGGAAGGTTACTGAATAGAATAATCAAACGAAGGTTGGTAAGGAACGATAATACTTAGGACAAGAACAATACAACTGCAGGATATCTAGCAAACGCACCACGCAGTCAGATGTGGCACAAGGCCAAATTTAATGTGGGGTATCTGAGCCCGTAGGCTCTGCCAAAAATTCCCCGTAGAGCCCATATAAAATGGGGTCGGGTAGCTGTTTCCCGAAACGAGACTATACCCTACGACATGGCTTCGTCTGGGGATTCTCTCTGCCCGGATATAGAGAGTTTGACCAGCACAGCTGGAGACGAATCTCCAACTGCAGGATATTTACCAACCGCCCGACTCGGTCAGACGTGGCACAAGGCCGAATTCAATGTGGAGTATCCGGGCCCGTTGGCTCGGCCAAAATTTCCCCGTAGACCCCGTATAAAACAGGGTCGCGTAGCTATTCCCGAGACAGACTCTGTCTTTCGACATAGCCTCGTCTGGGGATCCTCTCTGCCCGGAGGCAGAGATTTTGACCAGCACACCTGGAGACGAATCTCCAACTGCATTATACCTACCAACCGCCCAACGCGGTCAGATGTTGTACGAGGCCGAATATAATGTGGGGTATCCGAGCACGTAGTCTCGGCCAAAAATTCCCCGTAGACCCCGTATAAAACGTGGTCGGGCAGCTGTTTCCCGAGACGAGACTCTACTCTTCGACAGAGCCTAGTCTGGTGATCTTCTCTGTCCAGAGGCAGAGAGTTTGACCAGCACAGCTGAAGAAGAATCTCCAAATGCAGAACGATATACATTATTTACTACTGTATTTATGTGAATGGGAATGTTATAAAATAAAATAAGACATATCTCGGCTGATTTACAGGCAAATAAACTAACATACTCAAGAGCGAGAGCCGAGTGTGAACGGGACAAAATGACCATTATCTTCGATTACGCATGTTCCCGACGTGCGAGTTCCGGTCGAAAATTAAAATAATATTTTAAAGTGTTTCTATTTTTCGACCAATAAAAAAAAAAATTCACTCCTAATTATACTCACGTCCTTTTTCGAGCCTGTTAAGCCATAAAAAACGCCATAAAAGGGGTTACACGGAAGTACAACGGCAGTCAACAGGAGGCCAGGGAAGAGACCTGTCACGGTCAGGATGAGCGGTCAGCAGCAGTCAGCAGGGGGAGCGCCAGCGCCAACCAATGTGAACTGCTATGAGAGATCAACCCAAATCCGAAGCCGGCTTATGAACTATACCACAAGGTAGCTGTCCCAAATCCGCACGTTCCTGTTGAAATAAATCACGTAAATCTATTTCTGCTGTTGTCATATTTCTTTCTTGCAACCATACGCTTGTCTATAACAGGAACATACCCATTATCATCCGTAGGTATGCTACAACACTAAGCATGGACGAATGATAGAGTTATATATTTTTCAAAAGCATGTGTGCGAAAGCAAATGCAAAGCCCTTAAATTTAAACTCAAAACTCTAGTTCTATCTTCTGAGCCGATAACTACTAGTCGCACATCCTGACAGATGATTAGCGCCATGAAATATAATAACTGCGTAAAATCAGTAAAATAACATTTCATGCCCTTTATTATGGCAACATTTCTAAGCCTATGATATTAAATCAAGTATTTTTATTGACGAATATGAAGCTGTAAAGCACGACAATAAAATCCAACTTCAAAACACTTCCCAGGGACTATCTGACTGAAATAAAACGGATGAAAGGAATGAATGATCTCCATTTCATCAGTTGTGGACATTCATGCCCATCTAAGAAAATGACATTGTTACAGAGAGGAGGAAAAATCGTTTTTGTCGACTACCCATAACATACCCGCAACGTTACCTTAGAAAAATTTACCTTGTAAAATTAAAAAAAGACATTAACAGAAAATGAGTACGGTACATAGGGGCTCCTTCAAAATCTTAAATGACCAGAGATTGGTAACTGATCTCTCCTTTGGTCTAACGTTAGCAACTTAGTAGGAGCTGATTACATTCAATGCCTCGAAAGCCAGACTAATGATATTCCGTCATCACCGAGCAAAACCCATAACTATTATCAGTCGCGAAGAAAGAATGTTCCTTTGAGTGCCTACTGGCACTTAAACTCAACCCAGACCTCAAGTGGGATTCATACATACGATTCATCGCGAAAGAGGCGGGAAAAGACGTTCGCTTTCCTGTACTGCTCTATCTGACTCCTCGTGTTATCCTTCACAAGAGCCAGATCGGGCCGAAAATGGAGTATTGCTGCTATGTCTGAGCAGGAGCTACCCAGTTTTCACTTTCCAGTGTGTAGAGTCAAAAAACGACTACACGTCCTTGTGGGTGACAAATTATTTTCCACCCTACAATCTCTTTCACATAAACGAAATGTCGTGAGCCTCTATTGCTGATTTTGCCGATGACATTGCACTGTTGTCTGGCAACCTCATTAGTGCCCAAGCACGCCTTTCTTCTCTTGAATCAGCAGCTAACTGTGCAGGTCTACACCTAAATGAAACTAAAACTGAGTGTATGCCAATTAACATTCGCAACAATCATGAGATCAAAACACTCTCAGATAACATCGTCAAATGTGTCGAAGACTACAAGTATCTAGGATCACACATCAAGAACTCTGAGAAAGACTTCAACATTAGAAAAGGTATAGCATGGACTGCTTGTAACAAAATGGATAAGATCTGGAAATCCAATCTTGTTCGTCAATTCAAAATCCAACTTTTCCGCGTACTTATTGAGCCAATCTTACTCTATGGCTCTGAAACTTGGACACTCTCATCAAAACAACAGCGTCGTTTAGATGGATGTTATACACGTCTTTTAAGAAGAGTGCTTAATCTCTCATGGCGAAACCACCCAACTCTAGAAATGATATATGGTGACTTGCCAAGAGTATCAACCTTAGTTTGTAAGAGACGTGTCCAGTTCGCCGGGCATTGTGCACGTGCCACAGATGAACTTGTGTCATCATTTGTACTCTGGAGGCACCCATCATCTGACAATCGATCACGCAAGTTAACCTTTCCAGATAGGATAAAACGTGACACATTGATCCCTAAGGAAGATCTTTTAGGTGCTATGACAGATAGGGAATACTGGAGAGGTGTAGTGAGTTCAATCTCGGCTGAGGCCGCAAGATGATGATGATGATGATTGCTGCTTCGATGGAGAGTGTTCAGACGAACGACTTAGTTCCACCAATTCTAACCTTCACGGCTAAAACCCGCCACGCCACGCCAATAGTAGCGAACCACTTTCATTCCCTTCGTAATTCTTTGGTGAAATGCACGTTCCACTCGAACAGCTTCTTCCGACGAACCTCTGCTCTGTGGAACCGTCTTCTAAGAGGATGCTTTCACGATCACTACAGTCTTAACTTGTTCAAGTCTCGGGTTAAACGCTATCTACCCTACACATCTGGATAAACCGTGTCTCTTGCTTAGTCAACCTCTACCTCGAGGCTCCCTCGGGTGTTGTGCCAACGTTGGAGATATGGTGGTCAGTTTTGGGTCAGGAAAACAGTTGATACTAAAGTTACAGTAACGTCAACACAACATCACATATTCTTCAACCAAAATAAAAGGCGTCTGCAATGTTAGAAGAACAATTCGTGTTAGCTGAGTTGGCTGACAACTTTGCTGGATTACTCCCGCCCCCAGCTCTCACTCTATCTCTGTTCCCACCTCGCTTTCTCTCTCTACCTCTCGCTTTCTGACTCACGCACGCAAGCACACGCAAGCACACACACACGCACACACACACACACACACACACACACCGTCAGCTCCAGAGACGTTTCCTTTTCTTCTCAAGCCAAGATGTCTTTTGTCAATATTTTCAAATGAACGCTAGGTCTTTGAACTTTTTCATTGTTTATTCTCGTTACACTATTTTTCTGCAATGCTTGTATGAGAACAAGTTGAGTAAACTTTTTTCTTTTCATCCGATATTTTCACTTCAGTATAAGCTGAGCTCTACAAAATGACCTTTTTCACTCCACCTTTAAGAGCAAATTTTTTTTTATCACATGTTCATACCTTGGCTGATTCATTTCACTTTTTTGCATTTGATTTCCTGAGTAATTTCAATGAAAAAAATGGAGGAAAAAATTGCTAAGTAACGCGTTCAGTCCCTAAAATGAACTTCTCTTTAGACCAATAAAATTTTTATCGAATTAACCCTTCTCCTCATCCTTTCTTCTATCACTCCTATCTGATCTTCTGTAACTCTTTGCGCCCTAGTGGCCTCTCGCCTTGTTTGGGGTGAAACGCTTAAAATACATATATATATATATATATATATATATATATATATATATAATTGGTACTCATGGAAAAACCTTGGATATTTCGACTTGTAGTAGAAAAAACTAGTACCCAAGGAAAAATGAGGAATAAAAAAAGAAAGAACCAACAACATAAAAAAACCCTCCAAAACGAGTAAATGTCATGACGATCTGTTTAGGTGAAACCTAGATAGGTTTGCCTGGCTCATTAGGTTTATATTATATATATATATATATATTTATATATATTAGTTGGATAAAAAATACTGTTTAATTAAGAACAGAGCTTCTACTCGAATATGAGTATCCATAAGATATAACGTTTAAACGAAATTAATTAACAATATGTCGGATTTAATCCATAAATTTTCTTTGTTTACGTTAGGAATACGAGACTGATTAATATATATATATATATATATATATATATATATATATATATATATATATATATATATATATTGAAAAGTATCTCCCTATTTTATGTGTGATAGACTCTGCCGTCAAACTATAATTTCCCAAGATGGGTAAGTCCATCATACATAAAATAGGGTTTACTTTTTAATCACCTTTTAGATGTACGTGTGTGTTTAATTTATTTGTTAAAACGTTATTTTTAATGGATACTCAAATTTTAGGAGATGTTCTTTTTTGTTTTATCAAACAGTATATTTATTTATTTTCATCATTACATGATGTTTTTTGTCCTCTCAGTTACCTAGGAACTCTTACAGACGGTTCACCTAGGGAAAGCAGGTTCGAATCCTGCCAGAGGGCGCATATTTTTCTAATATGATTTCTCTAATATTCAGGCCGGTAGATGGAAATAAATACAATGTTTAATGAATAAATAAGAATAAAGCATCTACTCAGATATAAGTATCTATTTAAATAACGTTTAAACAAATAAATTAAATATGTCGGTTTAATAAATGATAGAATCCATTCCTAAGAATATATATTTAAATTATTTTCAGATAGAGTGTATCTGTAAAGGAACAAAATGTATAAGAGAGGACAAGTGGAAAAACTTTTCTTAGCCGATGCGTTTCGTCTTCTAACGTATTTTATCAAGGCAATGTAAGGTTTTGTTAGCGAGCCGTTTGTATATACACGTGCGTCTCCTGATATAGCCTACTACAAACATGGCGGACTCGGAGTAAGTAAAAGTCCACCTAAAGAAATGTGAAAGGAAATGTGAACAAAACAACAAAGACCGGTGTATATATATATATATATATATATATATATATATATATATATATATATATACAAAGAAATAATCACACATAGAATCAATCAGAAATATTAATGCGATTACTGGCGACATCCATCGCTAGTAGTATAATGTATGCATTAAAATACTGTTAATCCATAGAGTGATGTGATCCTCGTCTATAAAATTGATGTCTGTTGTTTCCAGTTTATGTGTTCTTAAAATGCTAGTACTTACGAATAGTCTTCTATCCATCATCAGGCATGTGTTTTTTTTCCTTATAAAATCAAAAACTTGAAGAGGAAATAATTGTTTGTCAACCGAAAGATGTTTTTTGAATATCTGCTATTATTGACGGTTGTGTAAGATCTCGGAACGTGCAAAGACGCAACGCTAAGTTTTTCAAAATTTTAAGTGAGAATTTTCTTTAAATATTTCTTGTGATGTGTTAAATCCACGTATTCTATTTTTACAAGTGCATTCAGTTAATATGTCATGAACTAAGCATATAGTTCAATAATATAGTATAATGTCCTAGTAGTAGATTTTTTTATAGGAATTTTCATATATATATATATATATACAAACAGTTATATGTGTATTGTGTATTGACATACATCAAGGGTTACAATTGATAAAGACGATAATTAGTGCGTATCAATGAACGTAGAAAGTTTGTGGTCCATGTATGTGTAAGTGAATGTTAATGTTCATACGTATGTATGTGCGTAATGTTCATGAGTGTTTCCCAAAGGGAACGCATAGCACCCACCCACCCCCACAAAGGAGAAAACGCAAGACTTCACGAAAGATTTATATCACGTCGTATCAGCTGAAAAGTGAGAAAAAAAGACAACGAGGCGAGGTATCACCGAGTTTATCTAGTATATGTAGAGCGACCCCAAGTTGCAGTTTCAAAATTTAGGAAATTAAGGGGGAGGTAACTCCGACAGTTTATTTTGTTGCACGTGTTAATACACAAAAGTGAGGATGTCATTGGCTTACCAAGGCTTTTAAATTTGAGAACGTCCCATTTAAACAACATCCAGATAGTCACAACCACTTACGAAAGTATTATGAATGTGATAAGAACTAAAACAAACCCATAACAATAATAATAATAATACAGAAATAGGCACGTATAAAATAATTTGCACATACAAAATAAGTTGCCAGTACTGTTCCTCACAGTACATTGGGGAAACAAGCAGAAATTTGAAAAAAAAACTCGTATCTATGAACTTAAAAAGGACTTTATACGTAACAATTTATTAAATTCACTCGTCATACACACAAATCAATTCGACCACAATTTTGATCTAAATGATGCCAAACTCATCAAAAGAGAAAGTAATTTACTGAGAATCTTATCAAAGTGTAAATCTACGCCCGTTTTTGTCCAATCTCACCTTTCCTGAAAGAATTACTACTTTTTCAAGCCAACATACACGATCACAAATACGTTAAAAATCAAAAGAAAACTGTTAAATCCATCAGCTCATCTTTTTGAAGATGTACAGCACATACGTCCATCCCATAATATAGCAATCTTTTCACAATCTAAACAATATTCATTTAAAATAAAATAACAATATTACTCGCTTACATTTTACCAGACTTTGAGTTATTGTCTCTTCCACCTGTTTTGACTTACCTTTCAACCAGCTGATGAACATTCATGACAGTTCTCAAATTCAAAATATTAATAAACCATAATTCCTCTTGTTATTTGCACTTATTTTGGCTGTATTCATAGTTAATGTTATTGAGTGTTGGCTTTTTCTTTTTATTATTTGTGCTTCCATTATTTATAGGCTTTTTTACATGTGCATAATGCTATTATACTTGCACTTTCTACATGCATATTGTGAATATAGTTTGGTATGTGTCCGTTTGAGACTAAATGAGGCCAAATTGAGCTATGGTCAGATAGATGCAATGTGAGTCTTCTTGAGATGCATGTAATGTTATGTCCGATATAATTATTCATGAATTTGGTTTGATCAGAAACGCAGTTGCTTAAGGGACATGTGAATTCATAAATAATGTTGTTTCACTGTAATTTAAATACATTTTCTCTTAGAAACATTATAAAGAAATAGACAACCCCAGTCGACCAGATCAAGAAGAATAAATTATCTACTATCAGAACAAAACAGCTGACCTTCTCGTCAACAACAATAACTCACATGTAAGATTTAAATTAGAGAGAAGAAATATTATTCACGAATTCACATGTCCCGTTAGTAACCGTGTTCCTGATCAAGCCAATTTCATGAATAATGATATTGGACACACCACTACATTCCTATCAAGAAGACTCACGTTACATCTCTGACCACAGCTCAATTAGGACGCTCGGTCGTACCATAAAGATACAAAGGATTACATTTTGACTGAAAGAGTTGCCGGAATGTTGTCAGTTGACTCCAAATTTTAATATGCATACTACATCGCATAGATCTGTTATTAAGGCAAAAGGATAAGCTACACATTATATCGTAGCTGTTTCCTTTCTTTTATAAATATCCCAACAACCTTTGGGGTACCACTCTGGAATTTCCGTCTGAATTAACTTCCATAACCGTTTCCGTGTTAGTATATGGCCGTAAAGCAGAGGTCGGGGGTAAAATCAGCTGACAAGCTCCATCTACCCGAAGATGGCAGCATATTCACAAATTAAACGATATATTTGTTGTTGATTCATTGATAAGTAACGTTAATTTACTCATGGAAATTCTAGTCGGGGACATTCTTCACTCAGACCAAATCATATTTGACGTAAATACAGCAGCCAATGATTGTTATCGCCACAGACTATAGGAAACAATTAGTTTTATGAGAGAAACGTAAATTGACAAAGATTTTACAAGTAGAATCTGTTATTTTACTTGTTCTTTAAAGACAATTATTTCGTTTCCCGAATTCAACCTGGACATTGATTTTTAGTGTGCACACCCAAGGCGTTGGCTCTTCGCGTGTGGGTCGTCGAACAGTGGTGAGGAGTGATTACTGCAGTCAGTTTCAAAAATATCATTTCACACCAAAACGTTATGTTCTGTACACCATGAGCAAAATGTGCAGACGACAAACATCAGTAACAACTATTGCTATAACTTATCTCAGTTTTCCTGTCATTTCCTTGAGATGATGATAGCTCATGTCAACTTCATACCCATCAATAATATTAACCTTTACCACACTGCAGGCGACAATAGTCGGCGTAGAATTATCTCCCTTTGCTACTCTAGCGGCTACTATCATCCATGCCTGACTAAATTTGTGGATGCTACTGGCAACCGTCGATAAAACTGTTAGCCTTTCTGAAGTTGAATTATTTTATCTATTTATAAACAACGAAATAGTATCTTAGTCATCGAGAAAAATAAATACGAGTCAAGTGAAAGAAAAAGTAGAGAAAAGCATATCACTTTTCTGACGCAATGAAAGCGTTCTTACCGATTTTGCTTCTTATTTCACCCCCAGAACTCCACAAGAAGTAATAAAAGTTAAATTTACGTTGAATTATTTATGTATTTTTTAATATATTTGTTTTTATTTCGCGTTTTGTATTTCGCATTTCATTTTTTGTTTTGTTTTCATCGTCAAAATATGCATGCAAAATGAAATGCATTACATAATACATTACATTCAAAATATTTACTCATCCATTCTTTTATTAGTGTACAAAAATTAACATGTATGCGCACAATACAAAGAAAATTATAACAATTAGGTGTTCATGTTTTTGCACCCCAAAAAAAAAAAAAAAATGCAGGGGAACAATTCTAGAAAAAAATTAGCGTGGTTAATGGTAATTAGCGGTACCCGGAAAATTCGGTAACGGAAAATTCGGTAACGGAAAATTCGTCAATTTTGACAAGATAGGAATATTCGGTAACTATGAAATAAAAGTCGATTGAAAATTGATTTTAGGGTCGTTCTGGGGTGGGGAATTAGGAACAAAGCCTCCTCCTCGTCTATATGTTTGAAACAGAAATGCCGATACGTAGTTTTAGCTTCTTAAAATAGAAATTAGCTTAATTTATTTACTACATTTTATTAAAATAATAATTTGACAAGAAGATACAAGAACTTAAATTTGACTTAGATAAATTGATTTTATTTGCATGAAAACAATAGAGTATAGTAATTAAATAAATTTTATAACCTATTTATTTAAAAATTATCTGAGTTGGTTCTTAGCTCCTCACCCCTCCAGAATGTACGGCAATGGTATTGTTGCAGTGGGGTTTTATCTGGACTGGAAACAATGATTATTTTTTAGTCAATAATTATTTAAACGTATAGGTGGCTAGATTCCTCCAGAAATACGGCCCAGGTATTGTCGTAGTGGGGTTTTATCTAGACCACGATAGTTAATAATACTTTTAAAAAAAATATTGAAGGATGTCCTTGTGCACCCCCACGTTTACAAATATGGTTCTGGCATTGTTGTAGTTGGGTTTTATCTTGACCTTACGATTTTCAGTTATTTAAAAATATTGGGAAGTGGGGATTAGCAGGAAATACATTTTATTTCCAAAAGCAAAATGTAGTAGAAAATATAAATCCTGATTAATGACTACATTGATCCTTTGTATCTATTTATCAACTTGTCAAGTTGAACTCCCAGGCCTTGGTTCGGTTCCAGGCGTAAATCTCCTCTTTTATTCAATCTGCACCTCCAGTTCCATTTTAAATATAATTTCTCAGGCCCACGTTGGGAATATTTTACCAGAAGAGAAACATTTGACATTCATTGACTGAACAGTCACCCTTACCGTCGGTGAAATTTATAAAATCTTTCTATTAAAACTGTTTTTCCAGAAAGTAAATGTTATCGCTCTTTCTAGTATTGATGTGATTTTCATTCCTAGTCTTTTGTTTAAGGTAGTGAGTGTTGTGAATATAGATTATCTCCCCCTTGATAATCCAACTATAAAAGCTTCGTTTGTCAGGTAGACTAGTAGTAGCATTCTTAATTGAATAAACGATTACTAGACAGAATCTCTTGTCCTGTTTTCATTACAGTGAGGAAAGTCAATATCTTAACTACAGGGTGATCTAAAAGTCTTGTCACCCTTCCATTATATAATTTTCTATTTCAATGCTCTGTGGGGTATTATCAAGGAGAGAGTTTCACATGAATGATACCAGAATACCCATCAGTTGAAGGACGACGTTCGGAGTGCCTTTGCAGCAATCAACAAAGTACAGGTTCGTAAATATCACACATGACTCAAGGGACTGTCTAAACTGAAATAAAATAGCGTTAGACAACTGTTTGACAGGATGACCAGAGTTACGAAGAAGCAAATAAATACTACGAAAGATTATTCTTCGAGATATTTCGCTGAACACCAGAAAAAAACAAACAAACAAACAAACAAAAAACGATTATACGTAACAACCTAATTTAGAAACTCGGTATATCAACGAGAATGATCAACGCTAGAATATCTACTAAATTACATTATTTCTCACTGTCGTTTGCTGGCTGGCTGATCGTTGACTCCGTTAAATTTATTTAATATATCGGTTAGACTATTTATAAAATTTAACTTTTGTAGCGCACTGGCTTCAGACAGTACATATAAGGAGCCCTACAGCTAATCTTAATTTGGAAGCCGTCTTAAATTAAGCTCGAGTCACCTAAAGAACGGTAAAAAATTTAAAATTCAACGCATACATAGAGAATAAACGATAATGTTATATATATATATATATATATATATATATATATATATATATATATATATATATATATATATATGTGTGTGTGTGTGTGTATGTGTGTGTGAGAGAGTGCGCTCGCGCGTTCGTGTGTTTGTAGGATCTATCCGGATTGTATCCGAAACAAAAGTGAAAATGATGTGACAAAACGGAAAATTATATTAACGACGTGTTTCGCCGGGGAATGTATGCTCTCTTTGACTTCCGCAATTTAAAGATTAAAATGAGAGAAATACAATGCATGTGAAGAAAATGCCTTATGATCTCATACACAGATTTGTCTTTCGTTCATTCTAATCTGAGGAAAGAAAACAGCGCCTACGCTCTCAAGCGAAACGCGTCATTAATAAAATTTTCCACTTTGTCTCATATATATATATATATATATATATATATATATATATATATGTGTGTGTGTGTGTGTGTGTGTGTGTGTGTGTGTGTGTGTGTGTGTGTGTGAAATGAATGTTCCTTTCAGGTAACAGTGTTCAAATTAAATCCTGTACACATGAGCAAAAAAGAGAGAGAGGGGGATTTACATACGCAGAGAGCGAGGCGAGAAAATATAAACAGTATGAGAGAAGATTCCCTTGACCTTTCAACCGTGGCCATAGTCGGTGGAAGTGGGATAAGCCACTGAAGTCAGTTCCTATGAAGTCGTCGGTAACTGAAATGAAATCTAGCTCAAAGCGAGTGCCTCTACTGAACTTTTAATTGTTGACCCGATTTATATTTATTTTAAGACTCTCAAGGCTTAGGAAGTTTTCATCACTAAAATAAAACGATTTGATTGGCTCTTTCTTTTTCTTTGTTATATGGAATGTTTTTCTACTATGTCCGTAGACACAAAGGATTCAATGAAAATTGCTCTGTAATTTTTAAAATCGAAGGTGCGTGCGTTCTTTTTTTATGTGGTTATGTATGTATGTCTGTTGTGGGGAGGAAGCAAACACTGGCCGCACCAGTGTGTAACGAGTCAACAGATCACAGTCGCCAGACTGGAGAAATGTATCTGCAGGCGTGAGGGCTGACAGCAACTTTCGTTTGCTGATTGTCAAAAGCATAAAAATTGCGACTCGTGATCATGTTTCTTTACTTCAATCGCCTCGAGGCGAATAGCATTATCACGTGACGTGTCGGCTCAGTGTTCTAATAATACTTTGAAGATGGCGGCATCAGGCTTGTCTGTGAAATCAGAGACTAACGCTGCTTCAAGAGATGGTTCTGCTTTCCGCCGTCGTTGTCAGTACTGAACTTCGGTCGTCACCGAAAACAATCACTCGGCCTCGTGATGCTGCTGCCGCATTGTGTTAACAATATCGCCAAATGTAAGTAATGGTTTAAACAGTGCATACCTGGTATTTCCTTCTACATCTCTTGTATTTCTTTTCTGCACTGCACACAACCTTGTCAGACAATGCACTTTCGTAGCACTGACTCATGATTTTCCTCAAAATACAATGCGAAATTTAACATGGAATACTTACATTAATTTGAGGCCGTATTATAGGAGATTTTTAACTCACAACACAATCCAATATGAATTTAAATAAATAAATAAACTCCACTATTAATTATTTTTCTATTTGCAGTGTCCCTTCAGGACGTTGACGATCATGGCTCTCCACAGATTGTTGCTCTTAATAAATTTTGTTTTTCCGTTTTCTCTCCTAAACTCTGTTGTGTCAAACCATTTACTCAAGCTCGTTAGGTAAGTTATGCGTTGTTTTCCTTTCTCCCTCATTTGCCTTCAATCTTTCCTGTGAGTATCCGATTTTCGAAGGCATGTTTCCTCATTATATGCACTATAAATTTCAACTGTCTTTTCCTGATGTTTGTTACAAGTGTCCTTTTTGTTTGCATTTTCTCTAAAACCTTGTCGTTGCTCACACATTCAGTCCATGGTATTCTCATCATCCTTCTGTAGGGCCACGCATCTGTTGCTTCAAGTCTCTCTTTCGATTGTGAGGTGACTGTGCCATATAGCAAGCCTTTTTTTTACGTTACACTTCTTTTCTTTGTTTTTAATGAATTTTCCTGTTTCTTAATACTTTGCTTAGTTTTGGAAATGCAAATTTCGCTATCCCAACGCGCCTTCGTTTTGTTTGAATTTCGTATCTCCAATTTGTAATTTGCATATCGGGCAGTTTCTTTTGCTAACAGACATGTATTCTCTTTCGGGCAATTGATTTTTTTTTGTCATTTCTTCTCGTTTTCCTTCATTAACTTCTGTACGAATTCTTGTCGTTTCCTTTCTGTGTCCGATTTCTAAAACAATCCTTTAGTAATTATAGGTTTATCAAAAATCCGTTAATATTATAGGTTTCTATAAATGTGATACTATGAACACACACCTTGTAGGAGGGGAGAGGTGATTTTTTTTTTATCACGGTCTGGAGGGTTTCTGTTTAAGAGACCGACTGATGGTTTCCTTTGAAGTTCGATCTTCTAAGCGGCATCCACTTTGACCGAAAGGAAAAGGTAAGTAAAGTGATTTTCGGGGATCAAGTGACAACAAAATTGGAATTAGGATGCTGATCTATATTAAATCCGGATGCAGATCTATATTAAGTGATGCTTGGGATCGAGTGACTTCTGAACGGCCTTTGGCGGGAGATTGATGTATCCGTCCAGCTGTTACAAAACCTCCATTTCATATTGCCATATTGTCATATTGCCTCCATTTCATATTGCCTCCATTTCATATCGCCTCCATTTCATATTGCCAACCACCGCGTCAGGATGAGTTGATGGAGATGGGGGAAGTGCTGACATAATAGAAGTTAAGAGAAATTTAGCCTTTTTTAATGTTAAAAACACATTCATTTGGCAATTCTTGCAAAAATCAAATAATTATATTTTAATGAAATATCATTTACCGAAAATCTGCTCTGAATCGTGAAATAAAAAATGCATTAAAACTAAGACATTATTTAATTAGAAAAGCTTTTAATTGCTTTCAGAAATACGATGTATTAAGGACACTATTGTTTAAAAAATATTTCGATGAATAATGAATTTTTACAAGTTTCATTTTTTTAAAATTTTAATTAGAAAAAATATTAAGTTTTAAATCTTTTATAATGTATTAATTTCAGCCTTTTGGATGATGTTATTATTAAGGAAAAACTATATTTATAAATCGTAAATGGAAAAGCTCAATACAAACCAGCAAACACCAATATTTTTAAAAGAATTCTGAATTGTTTTTGTATGCATATCAACGTAGACATTTTTATAAGAACGCTTGACCATACACGACATTGTCAGAAAACAAGAGCGATGACTATAGTAAATTTAAATACAACATTTCTAAATAAAACATTAGATCATCACTGAGAAAAGTTTCCTACATTTTGGGGATTACTGAATACTTAAAAATTATATAAAAAGACGTTAACGTTATTTTTTAAAATTGTTTTTTACAGACAAATTCTCCGATGAACGACATTAGATCTGTCATCAGGCTGTCAACACCACAAAACAGCTACTGTCAAGTTAAAAACACAGCTACTGTCGGACTAAAAATGCATTTCTGCGTTATTTTAAACCTAAAGCAAATAATATTTGTTTCAAATCAGATTGATTATACTTTACATCAGCTAATATTTCTTAAATAAATTTTCAGAAAAATATATTTTATTTTTGGAAGAATTTTTAATAAACACAATTACATTGCGATGAAAGACGACTAAAAAGGGAGCTAATCAGCTATTTTAGCAAAAAGAAAAATACTTCTTTCATGAATTTAAATTAGTTTTTGAAATACAGCAAAATATTTTGCTTATTGGAAATATTAAATTTAATCTATTTGCCTGAAATTAAAACAAAAATAAAAGCTTCAAGAATGATTTAAACCTAAGGTGTGGTTTTTTGTTTTGTGTGTGTGTGTGTGTGTGTGTGTGTGTGTGTGTGTGTGTGTGTGTGTGTGTGTGTGTGTGTGTGTGTGTGTGTGTGTGTGTGTGTGTGTACCTAGTTTGTACGTCTATAACCCATTAATGGCAAAAATGGGAACGTGTTCGTTAATGTATTAAAGAATTCGGATATTCCCGTTTATTGAACATTAAAAAGACTTAATTACCTGTTATTATTTTTTTTTATCTCTTTACCTGGTCTCATATTCAAAATAAAAGTGTCATTATGTAATGAATTGTGGCGCATTTCAGGATGCATCGATCATCGACTGGTTTCTGAATTCAGAGTAAAAGTGACACATAAGCTTTTGAAATAATAATAAAAAAACATTAATACCAAAAGCTGATTTATAAATGAGTGAATACGGTATTTTTTGTTTTACACCTTTAGGCGAACGCCGAAATTCGCTAAATGGGCGGGTCGGTCATTACTCTTTGAGAACACACATGTTTCTGCTGCCTCGTAAGGAAACTACCAACTGTTGGAAGTTTTGCTGCCTTCTCTTCTTTTTTCATTATTTTCCGAAATTCTACGACATTAAAATATTTTATCAGACTTTCCTTCGAGGCACAAGCAAGAAATGAACAGCACACAAACACGCACACAAACACACACACACGCATACACACACAAATATTCAGTCGATGAAAAATATTAATTCCAGCCAAAACAACAACAAAAAATACATGGGGTATCTCAACGTGGTGTAATGGTTAACAAGATTATGTGAGTTCGAACCTCATTGCGTACTTCATACTTTCGGTATTGTATTACAGTGTAACCCGGATATAAGAGAGTTGTCGGGACCGGATAAGAAGTCTCTTATATCCGGAATTTCTTATATCCGGGTTGGGTCTCTTTTGTTTAGGTAAGTATGGCTCTAATTTGGGACCAGAGAAAATCTCTCTTATATCCGGGTTTCTCTTATATTCGGGTCTCTTACATCCGGGTTACACTGTATATCTAAGCTACGCTTAGAAAATCACCATAATCAAAAAGTGACAATTTAAATTATTTATTCAAAAATGCCTTTTTCTACATTGATACTCACCCTGTACAAGGCCCAAGAGCCACTCGAAGTAGAGGGTTAAAGAATAAGAGGCACCTATTATGCAGATATGTGGGGAAGATAACGATTGGCCCTAGACTTGAACAGGTTAAGATTGTAGTGATCGGGCAAACACCCGGTGGAAGTCGGTTCCACAAAGGAGCGGTTCGTTGGAAGAAGCTGCTTGAGTAGAACGCACATCTCACCAATGGAATATGAAGGGAATAAAGGTGGTTCGCTAAAATGAACGTGGTATATCGGGTCATGACTGTGTAGGTTAGAACTGGTGGAACGAGAAATCTCGTTTGTCTGACCACTTTCCCTGGAAATAGCGACAGGGCAGCGTGAGTTTTGTGACATTTCGCCTGTGAGAAAAGGGCTTGCAGACTGGAAAACAATTTGTCATCCACAATGACTTTTTTGAACTCTATCAAGGCTGGAAAATGAAGACCTGGCAGCTTTCGTCCATATATAGCAACGCTATTTTCGGTCTGAACTCTTCTAAAGGCAGAGGATAGAAAAAGGAATCAGGTACTTATTGAAACGGTACAAGGAACCGACTATATTCCCATCATCTTTTGTGAAGGATCCTACATAATTAGTTCCATGAGGTCTAAGTTGAATTTAAGTTATAATCCCAACGCATGTGACCTTCTCTGAGAGGACACCTATTCATCGCGATAAGTGAAAATGAAGATATACTAAGCACTAGAGCAATTTGGGTGAGAGAAGGTGACCACTTGTACTTTTAGAGATTTCAAAAATTGGCCAGGTCTAATATAATTGCAGAAAATTAAAACAATGATTAAAAAGATTAATTTAATAAAGAAGGTAACAATCAAAAATATTTTTTGTATCTATCTAAACTTCTGGGATTAGGAATGAACTTAACAAATGTCCGCATCTTTATTGTTATTATCGCAATGTTTCAGCCGACTTTCACTCCGGCCTTCTTCATGTAACCTTTCAGGAACTTGGAAATCTATTTAAACCGTTGTCGTTATTTAATCTACGTTCCGCTAGAATCACGTTAATAATATTTATTCTGTGTGTATTTAGGCAGCATATTTGCATTCAAATAGGTTTGGTTAAATAATTTAGACATATCATATCGATTAGTTTACGTTGTGATCTTCTCAAGTTTTCTGATTAAGTTTTTGGTTATTGAGTAAGAAAAATACCAAAATTTTCTTTCGAATAGTTTTTATTTTCCCAAGTACTTTCAATCTCATCTGATACCATATTCAGAGGGTTTAGTTGTGAGTATGTGTTTGTGAATTGAAAATATTTCAACTGTTGGTTATTTTACTGCTTATGCAGAGATCTAGATATCAAAGTTGAAAGTTCATGCATTACTTTAGGTTTTTTCAGTATAAGGGGAGTAACTAGTTTGTTTTTGTTCATACGTATATTATTTTTTTCATAAGCATTTAAGGAGTTGGTTGATATAATCATAGTTGATTTTAATTATTTTGGACTTTAATTCTCTTATATAAAGAGCTTCAAGTATTTTTAGTTCTTGCTTATTTTTATGTAATATAGATGTATTTTCAACTAATATCTGGCTAATCTGTGAGTGTGGGCTTGAGTGCTGATATATTGAGCTATGTTTGGCCAAATGTAAGTCTTTTTGTTAGCATCGTAGTAGCAAAGCCAACGTACGTATTGACATTTTATCAGAGATACAATCTACTAAAGGACATTTATATTGATATACAATGTTGGCCTTTTGCAAGATGTTACTTGGCAGAGAAGAGTTGTTTTGGACAACTAGGTTGGTTGTATTTATTCTCTCAAACGTTTTTTTACGCAATGGCTTGAAATGCAAAATAATAATCTGTATTAGATTTTGTAACCTCGGCAATGTTGCTGAATAGAATAATCACACAAAGGTTGTTAATGAACGATAATACACGAACAACTCATGTGAGATTCGACAGCGGCGCATAAAAGTAGTCAACAGTTAGAATAGAGTCAAGTGAATTCCACAATGAATCTTTAAATGCAGGATATCTACCAACCGCCTCACATGGTTAGATGTGATATTATACCGAATTTAAGAGGGGGAAAAAAATTCCACCTAGACCCCGTATAAAATGGAGTCGGGTAGCTGTTTCCTGAGATGAGACTCTGCCGTTCGACATAGCCTCGTCGGGATTCTCTCTGTTCGGAGGCAGAGAGTTTGACCAGCACAGCTGGAGACGAATCTCCAGCTACAGAATATCTACCAACCTTCCCACGCGTTCAGATGTGGCACAAGGCCGAATTTAATGTGGGATATCTGAGCTCGTAGGCTCGGCCCCAAATTCCCCGTAGACCGCATATAAAAGGAGATCTGCCCTTCGATATAGTCTTGTCTGGGGATCCTCTATGCCCAGAGACGAATCTCCAACTGCACTCCAACTACAGACCAACATGCAGTATTTACTACTGTCTTTATGTGAATGGGGATATCCCCATTATTGTCCCTAGGTATGCTACAACAATAGAAAAAAAAATGCACCAAGATTCTTAAGAAGGGATTTGATTTATTTGTTTATGTAAATGCGTACGTTCTTGAGGTTATTAATGTCTATGTATGTATGTATGTGCGTATGTGTGTGTGTGTGAGTACTTACAAATACTCTTATGTATTTAATCGTTTCACCCATTAATTGGAGTCAAATGATGAACACACACGCGCGTCCCCACACATACACACACACGCACGTACACACAAACACGTATGTGCGTGTGTATTCATGTATGTATATTTTGGCAGCATATGTTCATTAAAACATGTTTCATTCAATAATATAGACATAATGTGTGTACCTATTTTTATACTGATCCTTTCTAGTTGTCTAATTAGTTTCTTGATGTTAATTTGAAATTCGTCAAGAAAGCGTTTTTTTTTTTTAGCCCAAGTACTTTCGATCTTTTCTTAGATCATCTTCAGGGATAAATTCCAAAGAGAAATCTATTGTAACTGCAAAAAAAACTACAAGGGATAAATTTTAAATTCTAAAATAACTGTATCAGAGCGTATTCGTGCTTTTTTTTTTTAAATCCCTATTACAGTAGAATGCATGCAGATTTTATCGCAGTTACAATAAGTTTGTAATTTACCGCTGAAGATTATCTTAGAAAAGATCGAAATTATTTAGGCTAAAAAAAAAAAAATACGTCGCCTTTCTTGATGGATGTCATCTTAACATCAAAAAACTTGATATATATATATATATATGAAGACAAACTTATCTTAGCCGACGCGTTTCGACCTCTGATAAACTTTATAATGTCATTTGTCTTCATAATGACCATTGGAAGGCGAAACGCGTTTGGTTAGATAGGTTCACCATTGGTCGTTAACTTTATATATATTATCTATTTACAAAAATATTTTTAGTCATATCTGAAATTTTACTCACACACGTATATATATATATATATATATATATATATATATATATATATATATGTGTGTGTGTGTGTGTGTGTGTGTGTGTGTGTGTGTGTGTGTGTGTGTGTGTGCGTGTTTATCTCACCGACATGTCAACATTTGACCAAATGAAATAAAGAACATAATCCCTTGGTTTGGCCGAGAACTTTTCTAATACGTCTGGCGTATTATATATATATATATATATATATATATATATATATATATATATATATATATATATATATATATATATATATATATGTGTGTGTGTGTGTGTGTGTGTGTGTGTGTGTGTGTGTGTGTAAATTGCATATGTATATAGATACATACATATATATATATATATATTGGAAAATTTGGGTTTATTTCTGACCTATTTATTTCTAGCCTATTTCTTTTGTATATATATATATATATATATATATATATATATATATATATATATATATATATATATATATATACATGCAGTGGGGTGCTTTGTATTGATTATTTTAGCCGTTTACTTGAGTTTTTTTTTTCTTACGTGTTCCGACATAAGTTTTAATTCATTTTTTTTTCCTTTGACGTATTTTGCAACTGGCTGTCACAGTCGACAAGGAGATGTCGATGGCTAACATCAACAAAGAAATCCAGTTTTACCAGCAACGCAAAAGAATATCCTCCTATATTTTTTTCACATCATTTGTAACTTTTTGTTTATATTGTATATTTTATAGTTTCTTGTTCCTTTCATTCTTATTCTAATATCTTCACATTTATTGAAATATATACAAGAAGAAGGGCGTTTCTCTTAAGAAATGACTCTCAATTTACACAATCCGTGATAGACTCGGGATTAATGCCTTTTTAGCTCGTCTGATAAAGATGTTGTCCTAACCGTTATGTTTAAGAAATTATTCAATGAATATTATTGTTTCTGATTCTCTTGCGTATAATGAGTTTATATTTGTTTGTTATTACTTGGGATTTCGTCTGCTTTCTCCAATTATAAATCGTATTAATGCAGAGAAAGCCTGAAGTTGTCATGTGTAAAATCATTTAGTTTAAGAAACTCATTAACATTTAAAATGCAAGGCTGACTGAAGTAGTTTTTCAAGATGTCTGCGTGCTAAACAAGTGGAAAAATAATACGGTGTCGATGATTAGGATCATGTATCTACATGCTTAGTAATTTCGTTATTAATTCTCGATTCGGACATTTTCGATCAGCAGTGAAACTAGGATACTATTTTTTTAATTAAATGCCATGTCCCTTGGGAAAGTAGGCGACTATGACGCACCAAGTCGGCTTGGGAAAGATAGTGGAGTTGTATAATAAATTTTGGAAGAGAATATAACAGAAATAGAAAAAAGTGAAAATAAAAAAATAAAAAAGATAGAGGAAGAAGTAAACAAAGAAAGAATTTAACTTGCAATTTAATCTGTAGCCTCAAGACCGGTAGAAAAAAAATTACTCATGACTTTTCCAATGAAATTTATTCGTAGATGAATGCTGGGAATACCCAGGACTGAACATGTGAACAACGAAGTTTTACAGAAAATGGAAACGTAATAGACACTTACACTTAGAACCAAAAAGAAATACTTGAAATTTCTAGGAAACATAATGAGGGAATGGGCTTAGAAAATTTGACACTCACGTGGCATATTAAAGGAAAGATAAAAATAGCACAGAATCTAACAAGCTTTTGTAAATGGTTGACAAAATAAGGATTAGGAGAGATTGCAAAAGGACAAATTTTACTAAGAGCTACAAAAGACTGAAAACTGTGGGGAGCCATGATCACCCACGTCGTGAAGGGACACGGCACATAAAAGAAGAAGAAGAAGAAGAAGAAGAAGAAGAAACTTGTGTAAATCTTTGTCAGAACGGAGATTAGGAGAGATAGCAAAAAGAAAAAATAGCAAGAGCAACAAAGGACAGGAAATTGTTTACAGTCATGGTCGCCACGTTCTGAAAGGACACGGCATATAAGAAGAACAAAAAGGACAAACAGACAGACAGATAGACGAGGTAGAGGTTTCAGCTTGAGCTTCAGTTTCCACTTTCCCGCGTACGTTCATAAGCGATCATGGCTCTCCCTAAACACTATTTCTTTATTATCTGAAAATTACCACAAAATTCTTGGGAAAGACAGTGGAGTAGTTCTCGTTGCTTTTCCACGGTTTAGAATTTCGTTTTCAATCTTTTATATTGGTTAGCTTACCAGACCGATCTACACTGTTATTTAATCCATAGATGAGGGAAACAGAGTAGCTTTCTTCCTTCTTCAGGGGCATCAGTGAGAAAATTATACCAATGGACTAGTAAGTAAAATGTATCTATTTTTATATTACTAATTGTCATGGGTCCTTACCTATAACTACAGAATGAACTCTTCCTAACACTATGTATACTATGCCTCTTCTCGGCTTGACGGTCGAACTTTCTGCCTCTGAGCAGAAAGGAACCCGGACGAGGTTCCGCCGAAGGGCAGAATCTCGTTCGGGGTGAATGACCAACCCGATCTCGTTTTTACGAGTTATACGGGCATTTTTTGGCCGAGCCTACGGGCTCAGGAATCCCTGATAAAACTCGGCCTTGTGCCACATGCAACCCTCGTGGGGGGGGTGGCTGAATACCGAATCAAGCCGAGCTTCTCGACTTGACGGTCGAACTCTCTGCTTTTGAGCAGAAAGGAACCCGGACGAGGTTCCGCCGAAGGGCAGAATCTCGTTCGGGGAGAATGACCAACCCGGACGAGGTTCCGCCGAAGGGCAGAATCTCGTTCGGGGAGAATGACCAACCCGATCTCGTTTATACGGGTTATACGGGCATTTTTTGGCCGAGCCTACGGGCTCGGTAAACCCACGATAAACTCGGCCTTGTGCCACATGCAACCCTCGTGGGGGGTGGCTAGATACCGAATCAAGCCGAGCTTCTCGGCTTGACGGTCGAACTCTCTGCCTCTGAGCAGAGAGGAACCCGGACGAGGCTCCACCGAAGGGCAGAGTCTCGTTCGGGGAGGTTGACCAACCCGATTCTGTTTTTACAGTTTCTACGGGCATTTTTTGGCCGAGCCTAAGGGCTCGGAAAACCCACGTTTAATTCGGCCTTGTGCCACATGCAACCCTCGTGGGGGGAGCTAGATACCGAATCGAGTCGAGCCGATAGTAGTTCACTCCAAAGCAGACTGACAGTCATACTAACACCTTCCACATCTTGTATTATTATTATTTCGTGTAATATACCTTCGTTATTTCTACTCTTGTGTTCGTGTTGTTCTTCCTTGGTCCTAACCTGGACCATAACAATAATGGTTCCATATTTTTTTTGTTTCTAACGAAATTTTCCTATTTCTTAATACTTTTCTTTGCTTCTGGAAGGCACCTTTCGTTATTCCAATGATCCTTCGTATTTCAGTCTTTCATTTTCCGTCTTCACTTAAAAATTGTTTCTATATATTTAAATTATTACACTTGCTTGTTCGTTTAGTTGGTTGATTGTTTTTGTCGAGCGGCATATGGGTTATTTAATGCCGAAATCTCAACATTTTCTGTACAAAATTTTATTTTATTTTTGGAGATATTAATGGTTTAGTGACACAAGTTTTACTAATTAACAAATAGCTGGGTGGAAGAGGTGGTTTCATGCCTTTCCTAAGAGTATTTGTGCGTAAGTGAATATAACAAACCCGACTGGAATTGGAAATTGGCTCTCCAATCAACAATTCCGAGCCATCAGCCCTTACACAACCCACACATCCAAACTTACAGCACCTGGTATTCCTAAGCAGTTACTCATCTGGGTACTAACCAGACTTGATGTTGCTTAACTTCGGTAATCGTGATGTGGACGTAAGCCTTCATTTTAGAGTCTCCAATTAGTAGTTTGTATCTTGGGCTGTTCCTTTAGCTAGCAACCAAACATCCTGTCTTGATGCTTAGTCTTTTCTTCTCGCTTTGCTTTACTACCGCCTGTGGCCGTTTTTGTAAGTTTCTTTCTGTGTCTGCTATAAACACTGTTTCATCTTAGGTTAAGATTGTGTGGCCGCCGATAATATATCCTGGTAAGAACCCCATCTAAGTACTGACCGGGCTAGACACTCTTTAACTTCGGTGATCAAAGGAGAACTTGTGTTTCAGATTGATTTGATCATAAGCTTAGAATGAAAGACAATCGCCTACCAAAATATTATTGGCCACTGATCAGCAAATCAGAAGATACCACATCAGTAAAAATTACTTAAGAAAGACATTGTGGCATCGATTACTGCCAGTGGGCAACACGACCTGCAGATAAAAAATAATGGCGACAGGTAATCCTGCCTTTTATTCTTTTATATTTTTTGTTCACTTTTTTCTTTTTTTTTTTTATTGAGGAAAACTACAAAAGTTCGAAGCGAAGTTTCAGAGTCCCGGCTTCAATTTTCTTTAAAATACCCTTATGACATTTTTCGAAACTTTCCTAACAGGCGATGAAGTAGGACGAACCTCTCTCTTTTAACGGCCTCTTCAGGCATCAGTTGTTGTGAAGAAGAAATTGAACACGTTGTTTGTGCTACCATCAAAATATAGACACCAACACACACATACACACGTACAAACACCCAACACACAAATATATCTGTGTGTGTGTGTGTGTGTATTTGTGTGCATGCAGCGTGTTCTAGCCATTAAAAAGTTTACTTTTAAACCATGAGACACCCGTTCGAATTTCACTATCGCCATTTTTCAGGGAGGGGGGTCATAGTGAGGAGACGATCCCAACGTTCGGTACCATGAGAAATTGCCTGAAAAATCATACTGTAGGTTGGTGCAGGTCTTTTGAGTGAAATTAGGTCAAGGGAACTGTTCAGAAAATGTCGATCGTTGTGATATCTCGAAGTCACAAGCCATCGTGGCTGATGGTGTGGGCGTACTGGACTAGTCCAAACTGTTGACCTCGCCAGATTATGCGCTTTCTCACAGAAACAGTAACTAAGATCCGCTTAGCAAAACTGCAATATAAACCACAGGTGAGTTCCGTACTGGGCATTGAACACAAACTGCGCCTGAGCTGGAGTCTGCAGCAGGGATACGCTAACCGCCCTAAAAAAAGGGTGTGATCGTAAGCGAATAACCGGCCATTATACATTATGATATCTGTCCACCCAATGAATGTGGAAGACCACCATTTTGTTCATGTGACTATATTGTCTATGACGAATTAATGTCATTATTTTATTACTGCTTGTTCCATGCAGTTGAGTTCTAAGTTTGAGCATGGTGTCGTATGTGGCTTTTCAGACCGGCTTATGACTTGGAAACTTTACGACACGCCCTACATGTGTGCTAATGAACATGTTTTAGACCTAAATTTTATTAGCATGCATTGCCATATGCCGTTTAAAATCACTTACAGATTTGCAGGTCTTATAACAAGGATTTAGCAAAAAAATATTGTTTACCATCATGAAAACATTTAGTACTTGATCATGACAGAGAGAGTTGAAAGTACTTAAACAGATCAGTAGAAACATGGAGCGTGGACAGTTTATTCATAATTTGAATCCTGATATACAATATGAAGGAAGCGCTGTGGATAGCGGCTTTGATTGAGGAATCGGAGAGCCGAGTTCAAATTCCAGTCGAATCCATCCTTACGTACTAATACCCTTGGGAAAGATATGAATTCTCTACTCCCACTCAACTATGGGTAAATAGCAGGACAGACCGGGTTCTATAGCCTTAGATGGCAACTGGCCTATCACAGAAAGAAATGGCAACCTACTGCGGGAAAAATCTGCCTCGTCAGTCATGTATCGAAAGATACATGATCGCCTAAGCGTGTATCACGCATAACTGATACAATATGTCATTCATAAATGGGAAAATATAATAAAAAATATTAAATATAAATAACTGGTCGGTTAAAATTTAACAAAACTTACTTGTATCAACCTCTCTCTCTCTTTCTATCTATCTATCTATCTATCTATCTATCTATATATATATATATATATATATATATATATATATATATAATCTGTGTGTGTGTGGGCGTTCCATCTCCCCCAGCGTGTTTGTATATATATATATATATATGTTCCATCGTTGAAAAAATACTAGGACATAGCCAGTAAAATTTTTCTCCCACATTGAAAACACCTAGTTCTTGATAACTACTGAGTTGTTCGATAATATTTGAAAACAGAACGTGTGATCTAAAATTTTGATTTCTATGTTCAACATTTTATTCGAAAGAAAGACCTCTTCAGCAGAATTTAACAAAACTTATACACACACACACACACGCACACACACAGACACACACACACACACACACACACACATATATATATATATATATATATATATATATATATATATATATATATATATATATACACGGTTTTACAGAAAAATTGTCCAAATCGTGTAACATTATGCAATAATTGTCCAGAAAAAGTTTAATAACAAAAAAAATAGATATAAAATAAAACACTAAACTAGTTTAGTTCCCTTTTTTTACAGTTTTTTTTTTTAATAAGATATTTAGCCATCTTGAGACCATTTTTCGTAAGATTTACTGAAAAACCCTTTGAGTTAATCAGCTAGAAAGAGAACAGGGTAAAATCGTTTTGTGTCAGCCCTACTATATCTTCCCAACTGAGCAATGGTGAGATGAAAAAGATCATCAAGGCCTTCAGTAATAGTATGAACATACTTCCATCTTCAAAGTCCATTCAAGAACCATCAGGATTACTGTGAATAAGTTTTAAAAAGAGTGAACAGTAGAGGGGTCATTATTTTAAATTTGAGTTTAATAGATTCTTATTGTTCAACGTAGAGCCCAGTAGCGTTATAAAACATCGGAGAATTCCAGTAAGATATCTTTAATCATTTCTAAAATACAACGGTTCAAATCTTAATCTAACAATTGGACAATTTCCGGGTTACACGATTTTGACAGTTTTGGTATCACACACGGTATATATATATATATATATATATATATATATATATATATATATATATATATATATATATATAACCTCAGTCCCTCATCTGTTCAATCAGTCCGAATGTCCTGATAAAGCAGCAGATAAAGTTGAATGCTTTGCCCGAAAATCCTTTTCCAACTCAACCCTCGACTCATTTGGATGATAGAAGTTTTTTTGCTATAACACGATTTGGACAATTTGCCTGTTATACCCGTTATACATACATACATACATACATACATACATACATACATACATAGTGCTAACAGCAAGCAGAAATATTTCTCCTCCCGATGATGGCTATTTGGGTCGAAACTAGTCGAGGAATCTAAATGGAATAATAATAATAAAAAAAACGAAAGAA
>CAHIKZ030005429.1:202500-342500 GCA_903632075.3 Acanthosepion pharaonis | reverse complement strand
GTGTGTTGAAACAAAATGTTTTTTTTGTAGTGATTTTATAACATACTTATGCTATAATTTTTTTTTATATAAAAAATAATTATATCTGCTCTACTTTGTGTTGAGCACTCTTTTAAGAATAGTAATTGTTGGTTATTGGAATTCATTCCGTATATACCAATTATATACTTGGATATATATATATATATATATATATATATATATATATATATATATATGAAAATTTCTCCGATTTAACCAGTAGAGAAGACAATATTTATGAATAAAAATGACAATAGGAAAACTGGTAATTGCTGACGCGTTTCGTCCAATGTGGACTTTATCAAAGCAAAATACGATAAAGTCCAGCAATTACCACTTTTCAATTGTCATTTTTATTCATAAATATATATATATATATATATATATATATATATATATATATGTATATATTAATTTTTATATATTATATGCGCTCAATATCAGAGATAGAGTTAATATAAAATTAATCAGTTTGTCTGACGATCGCAAAAGCGTGAAACCCAGGGTCACAAACTCACATCAATCCAACCAACCAAATATATATATATATATATATATATATATATATATATATATATATATATATATATATATGTGGGGAAAGGTACTCATTAAATTCATGAGTTGCTCACCGTAATGAAACTAATCACAATTTTGACATTTTAAAAAGGCTACTGTAATTAAGGAGTAGCGGATTGGATTTAGGAATCGGAGAACCAAGTTCAAATTCCAGTCGAATCCTTTACATTCACTTACGTGCTAATACCCTTGCGAAAGGTATGAATCCTCGTCCCCCCCCCAGCTATGGCTAAATAGTAAGACAGACAGGGTTCTATAGCCTTGGATGGCAACTGGTCTACCGCAGAAAGAAATGGCGACCTATTGCGGGAAAAATCTGCCTCGTCAGTCATGTATTCAAAAATATATAATCGCCTTAGTGTGTATCACGCATGGCACATAGCTAACTGGCTTTCATTAAGAGAGAAAACAATTTACTAAGACTAAAATGTTTAGAAAGTACTTTAATCGTTGGATTTTCCACAGTAAATTAGCGTCCAGGTACTTATAATGTTTAACCATACTTTTACTATGACAATGTGGAATATTTAATTTTTTATTATCACATTGTGGGATATTTCATAACAAAAACAAAAAGAATAATAACAACATAAAAAGAAGAAAAAAATAATCTAAATGAAATCGGCAGATTATATACCAAAATACATATTAAAAAATAATTATATTTCAAATTAAAATTACCAGCATCTCTCGTTCGTGCGCATGTGTAGTGGCATCAACACAAATATAAACTTAGACCAATGGTATCCTAAAGAACGAAATGCATCTCACGAAAGTTTTTCCCCTTTCATTATACTTCTTCTTTCTACCATATATATATATATATATATATATATATATATATATATATATATATATATATATATATATATGTGTGTGTGTGTGTGTGTGTGCACGTAGTGCACTAGGTCTCTCTGTTCGTGTGGTTGGTTCTGCACAAAGCCCTCACCACTATAATCAAATGATATGTGCTGGTATCTGGCTGTCGGTTCCTAGAACTGAGCTGCTTGATCCTCATTCGTCGAATAGGACGAAAGAGTCCACCATATATATATATATATATATATATATATATATATATATATATGTGTGTGTGTGTGTGTGTGTGTGTGTGTGTGTGTGTGTGTGTGTGTAGAATTGTGTATTTGTGTAGCAATCTCTTTTTATACGAGTTTTATTAAAAAGGACTGACAAGGTACTGCGGTTGCTTTCCTTGTTATCTACCAACTCATACCACCTAAAGAGTGTACGGACCGGTCCGTCTACGAAACTCTGAAGTCGGGATGCGGATGGCCACATCAATCAGCTAAGTGACAAAATCTGACTTACACACACACACACACACACACACACACACACACACACACACACACAATGAGAGGGAGAGGGACAGAGAGAGATAGACAGAGGTAAGTAGACACTGAAAACACCCAGAGGCGCCAGTCTGTTTCATGCTAAACGCAGTAAGTAGTGATTTTATACTGTTCGACAATGCAGAAGCATGGAGAAAGAAAGAAGGTACATTTGATATTACAATGGGAACCTTTGACGGTGCAGAGACCTGCGAACTCCTAAGTATATATTTGCTACATGAACTAAGTAAAATAATCGATAGAAATGATGCAGGACTCTACAGGGTCGACAGTTCCATAATCTTAAGAAAGTGTAACAAACAAGACACAGATGAAACTAGAAAAACAATCATAAAAATATTTTAAAATATGGGATATATATATAACAACTAACGCCTTTAACCTAAGATAAGGTACATATAAACCATACAGAAAAGCCAATGATAAACCACTGTATATACACACACATACACACCACACAGCAAAAAAAAGCCAACAGGAAGAGAAACATCATATGGTTCAACCCACCGTACAACAAAACCTAAAAACGTAGGAAAAATATTCATTAAAGTTATACACAAACATTTCCCACATCAAGAACTCTCCACAAGATATTCAACAAATACACAGTAAGAATCAGCTACAGTGGCACCGAAAATATGACAAATAATAAAAGAGTACAACAGGAAAACAATCGATGAGACCTTGCCACTTGTACTGCGCTTAAATTTATATAGTTTTGCTGTCATTTGAACAATTACCATGAAAGTATTTATAGAAATGTCACAGAGAAGCTACATTACAGTGGTAGGAATGTGACCGAAGCCGAAATGCAATGTCATGACCAATAATATTGCTGATTTTTCTTTGGATTTTTCAAACATCTCTAAATAAACAGCAAGAGCAACGGGACGTATGTGGAAGCACTATTTCAAGCAGGGAAAGAATAGATATGTAAGATAGATTCAGTGAAGAAAAATTCTCTAGCACGACACAGAGAACCAACCTTCTTAGCTGTTAGCCTAGCAATGAAGTCAATATACTCTTTCCACGTTCGCGCTCATCTCCTTGGTTTTCAGCTGCCTGATCAGATGCTATAGTCTACAGGAATCACTTCTTCCGTCTGTACCGAAGCAACATGTCAGATTGCAACACATCTCTTTGTCTCTGCCCGTAATGAGTGCAAGCGTGTCCTCAATGAAGCAAAGTTAATATTTGCTGATAGAATGAAACAATGTATTGCTCTCGCAAGTTTGGTTCTATAGATTATTGGCGGCTGTGCAGGTGCGTGCTGAACAACAGCAAATCCACAATACCTCCTCTATTCAATCAATTTGAGGTCCTGACTTTCTCAGTTGATAAAGCTGAATTCTTTGCTCGGAAATTCTTATCCAATTCAACGCTCAACTCATCCGGAGTACCCACACCTGATTTTCCCCTTAGAACTGAGGCTGTATTGACCCCATCGATGGTACTGGATATCATCTCTAAATTAGACTCTCATAAGGTAAGTGATCCTGAAGAAATATGCTCCTGAGAGGCTTCAGTTCTCTCCAAACTATATAACTAGTGCGTGAATGACATTTGGTATCCAGCCTGTTGGAAGTCCTTATCTGTTTTCCCTGTTTTAAGAGCTCTGGAGACGATTCTGATCTATCTAACTACCATCGTATCAGTCTTCTATCACCCTTTGGCAAAGTCTTCGAGGCTTTAATCAACGCCGAAGTGGTTAAATGCCTTACACGACATGATCTACTCTCTGACAAAGAATATTGTTTCCGCTTTTCCCGGTCTACCGCTGATGTGCTCACAGCCATAACTGATTTTGTATACCAAGCATTTGACAATAACATAGACGCTCGAGCTATGGCTCTAGATATCTTTCAGGTGTTTGATAGGGTCTGGAATGGCGGCCTTCTTCGTAACCTTCAGTGATACGGTATTACAGAACGATTATTTGACTTAATACAATTATTCCTGTCAAACCCTGAAATGAAGGTCGTGCAAAATGGGTTTTCCTCCAGTTCCTTTCATACGAACGTTGCTGTTCCCCAAGGCTCTATCCTGTCCTAAATTGTTACTGATTTTCATCAATGATCTTCCTGGTGTCATCAGTTCCCAAGTAGGCATCTACGCAGATGACACTACTATTTCTCCTGTCTCAATAGTAAATCCGTCATTGACAAAACTAACCTGGCATTGGTCTCGAAAAGGACCTCCAATCTGTGGTTGACTGGGGCAGGAAATGGCTTGTAAACTTTATTGCCACCAAAACTGCTCTCATTTACCCACCACAGTGAACCCTCCCTGCCTCCTATCAGAATAGCTGATGCCCAAGTCCACGAGAGCGTTTCTCTGTGCCTGCTTGTTCTCACGCTTTCCACTAACCTGAGGTGGAAGAACTACATTGAATCAACAGCTTCATCTACCGCAAGGAAAGTTGGTTCTCTGTGTCGCGCCAGAAGGTTTTTCTTGCGTGAGTCCATCCTTGAAATCTACACATTTCCCCTTCGTCCATGCATTGAATATTGTTGCCATATATGGTCTGGTGTCCCCGCTGTTTATCTCGGGGTCTTCGACAAAATCCAGAGACGGATATGCAATGTGATAGGTTCCGATCTGGCTTCTCGCCTAAAGTCACTTTCTCACAGACATGCTGTGGCTTCCCTCTGTCTTTTCTACAAATATTTTCATGGCTCTGACGAGCTACTTTCACTGGTACCCCAACTACACGAATTTTATCTACTAGTTTGACATCTCTGTCCCACCTTTTCACTGTCGAAACGGTTAAATGTAACTGCCTAACCTACTCCAGCAGCTTCTTTTACCTCACTTCCCGAGAGTGGAACTCCTTTCCTCTTACTTACTTCTCTAATGGCTATAATCTTCAAATATTTAAATGTAATGTCAATTGACATCTTCTGATGTCTTGATATACATTCCTGTCCTCTATATCCTTTCCTCAAACATCCATCTTTACACTTGCTCTCACTCTCTGTAGCCCCTCGCGTGCTAGTGGCACTCCCGCCTTGCTTGGGGTGAAATTCTTTAAAATGAGTCAGTTGAGAATGTTATCCCGAGAAGGCGCAACGGGTCACTAAAAGAATTTCAAAATCTGTCAAATGATGAAAACCTGCAAATCAAATTAGTAAAAAAATGTGGAAACTTAAAACATCGGTTTTCCCTGTCTTAATAGGGGCATTGGGTACCAAAGAAGGGTAACAAAATTGATGTGAATAAAATTCCCTTCGCATCAGAATCATAGAACTACAAAAGATTACTTAGTGCGGAACTGCACATTCTTCTTTGGCTAATTATGTGCTAGTTGATCCGTGTTTCCATCTTTCACCCAATTCTGTTTACATAGACAGAAGCGAACTGACATCTGAATTACAGAAGTAATATGAAGGGTAGGTAGCGCATCCTTCCGTATCGGTCTCAACATAGGGGTCTGGCACCAAAACCAAAAGGTTGATTAGCGGGTAAATAAGAACTTCTTACACCAACTAAAATTTGCTTAGCAAATCTCTTACTGATAACATCAATTTCAGGGGAGCAATTGGCAAAGTCTTACGAAATTATCGTTTTTTTTAATGCCAGACCTCACAATATTCAAAGAGTAACCATTCTTGTTCAGAACCTTCCTAATAAATTCAATTTCAAAATCTAATTTAATTTTTGAGCCTATAACCAAATCCCGATGAACCAATCAATTAAATCGATTTTTCAGCTTTTTAGAATAGAAGATATCCCACTAGGTATATACCGTATTTGCTGGCCTATTGAACTCACCCATGCATTGAACGCAACCAGATTTTGGCATGGAATATCTAAGAAAATAAAAGCAATCATCACAAAAAAAAAAAAAAAAAAAATCACAATTATAACTTTACCATTATGTAACATTCTCACGAACCCTTTTAGTACATTCCATCATTAATTAAAATTATTTCAGTTGTTTTTCTAGGAGAGAAATCTGCACATACATTAAATTCATAATGATAGCTACAAAGAAGTCTTCTAGCATCAGTGAACACTGGTACATATGGTAATATTTAAAAAGACAGAAATATGGTACTTGTTGGTAAATGAAGTTCCATACCATACATACAGGAAGCAAATTCCAAATAACTGTATATCAGTAAAAACACACGCAAAGCAAGCAGCAAAGTACCAAAACAAATACTTCTGTAAAATCTGGTATTTCGACAAAACAAGCAGCTAAATATTTTGCAATTCCATAAATTTCTTAATTTGTTTTTCCTGGGTGTATTTTTGAGGGTTATTTTTAATTAACATCATGTTTGTTCGCTTCCAGGACTCCTGGTTTCAGGGCTAAGCTCTATGCATGCACTGATTCCTGGGGAACCCCATTTCCTCAGGGTCCTCCTGTCTCTCTCATTCATAATACTGCTGTATTAGACGCAGGGTAATGTTTTGGTGAATTGTTTTGGAAAAAATCTGCGTCTAAAAGGCCAACAAACCCGAGTCTAAAAGGCCAGTATATATATTTTTTATGGATTGTTTCTTTTTTATTATGAATTGCTTTTGAAAATGTCTGCTTTTATTGCCCTAATAAAATTGTATATCCCTGCAAAAAATATAATAATAATAATAATAATAATAATAATAATAATAATGAAAAGAGGACGAAAAAGAAGGCGTGGATGCTTTATAGATATTGTATTTAAGAAGCAGCTAAAACGAGAGTGTTGTACAAAAAGCTGAAACATTTTGTTGACAGGTTTGTATGTTCGTTTTGTTAGCGCTGAAGGTCGTTGGTTGGTTCTTTCATGATATCTCGTCAATCCTGTCTTTTCAGTTTTTAATGCAGGTCAATCTCATAGAGTCGGCGCTGAGGTTTAGAAAACAAGGAATCAGAATGTTAGTCTGTTTACATGACGCTTTATTCTTTCAATCTTTTCTTCTTCTTTTTTTCCTTTAGTTTCTTTTCGTTTTTGTTTTGTTTTAAATGTAATTTCAGAAATACGTGGGAGGTAAATGAGTGCATTCCGCTTTCTACTGTTTTAATATTTGTTAATCTCATCAAACGTTTATTATTATTATTTGTGCATAGACTGTGTCAGATGTTTTAACAATTGGTGATGTTGGTCAAATGTGCGGGATATATTTTCATTAAATATGAAACGTTTCCACTGGACATAAACTGGGGGATCACTTTCCAGTCGTTATTAAGTAATAAACTGGTCCGATCGAGAATTACTACAGGATGGCGGATTTTATTATGCAAAACAATGATTTAACAATCGGCGATGTTGGTCAAATGTGCGGAACATATTTCTATTAAATATTAAACGTTTCAGATGGACGTAAAGTGTGGGGGTCTCTTTTAAGCCTTTCTACTGGACTTAAAGAGGGGGATCATTTTTTATTATGCAAGAAATTGTTTTAACAATAAATGTGCTATTGTGGTAAAAACGTCAAGATATCGTTATTTTTACATGAATAATATTACGCGTTAGTCTCAGCTTATAATATGAGTATTGTGGAAATATTTACAATAAATTGTCTATTATTTAATACGAGTGACGTTCATTTTAATTTAATTAAATAGGGCTTACGGCCACTTCACGTTGAAATCCCTGTTCCCGTACAGACACCGAAGTTAAGTTGGTCAGTACCGAGAGCGGTGACTACTTGGGAATATCAAATGCTCTAAGTTTGTGTAGATAGTGTAATGGATAATGACTCGGAATTGTTAATCGGAGAGCCGAGTTCGAATTTCTTATATTCACTTACACGAAAATAACCTTGAGAAAGTTATGAATCCATATGAATCTCCGCCCGCTATGGGTTAATAAGTAAAATTTGTATCACTAAATAATTATTATCTCAAAAAAAATTATAATTTAAAACTATTTTCTGGCTTCAACTTGCAATGAGTTGATAAACCGTAAATATGAATCAATTTAAGTAAATAAAAATATATTTACTTTCTTAATTTCACATACATGACGATTGTCAATGGGCCCCAAAATGTTATAACCTACGAAGTGAGAAGAACATGTTTCTCAGAGAGAATATTTTAAAGAAAAAAAAAATGGAAAAAAAGTTTAAATTTCTGATGAATACTGAAAATGAATGAAAAATTCCCAAGGAGGTTTTAAAACTGTTACCTGGTCACTAAATAAACATGCGTCCTTGCGTTGTGGAAAAGGTGTTAAACAATTTGCTAGAATCTATCTTCTACATTTATAGGTCTACCATTCCTCCATACATTGAATATTATTGTCACACCTGGACTGGTACTCCTGCTGTGTATTTCAATATTCTTGATAAAATACAATGAAGAATCTGCAATGCTATTGGTCCTAACTTAGTATCTCGGCTTCAGATACTTTCTCACCGCCGTAACGTGGCGCCCCTGTGCCGTTTCTATAAATATATCCATGGTACTTGTTCTGATATGCTTTCCTCTTTGGTACATAAACCTTATGGATTTAGATTGCAATATAATTATAGAATTTAGTTGAAATAGGTAGATATAACCGTACGTTCTATACAGTGTAACCCGGATATAAGAGAGTTGTCGGGACCGGAGAAGCAGTCTCTTATATCCGGGTTTCTCTTATATCCGGGTTTTGGTCTAATTTATATACATTAACACAGGCTCTAATTTGGGACCAGAGAAAATCTCTCTTATATCCGGGTTTCTCTTATATCCGGGTCTCTTATATCCGGGTTACACTGTACTAACATCATCTCTCGCGCGTCTCACTTGTGGAACTCTTTTTCAGCTGCTTACTTTCCAATCACCATTGATCTTCCAAAATTTGAATGCAATCTTAGTCGTTATCTTCTGCCTTCTTATTTGCTGTCCATTTGTTACACTTTCTCCTTAATAATTTATTTACACCATTTTTACCTTCATCTTTATTATCATATTTCCGACGTTTCAGGCGTTTTATGTCTCCCCCACCCAAGGACACATGGCCAAGTAGATAAATGCGTTGGTTGAAGTAATCTAGTGACTTGATCCAAAGAGTTCAGTGTCCAATACACGGTGAACAAAAACTTTGAGTTGAGATACTAAAGGGAATTAATTGAAACTGAGATATCGATAAAACATATGGTACATGGAACTAAAACAATCTACCCCCGTCATATAAAGGGTTCGGTTCGAAATTCCAACGTATATCACCCGGAGAAAGCCGGAATGTACAAAATTCGAAACGTTGTGAATATAACAATAAGGACGAGGACAACGGTCCGAACAAATGTAAATAGTGTAAATAGTTACAATATTTCCTCACAGAAATATAGACAGACCTTGAAGCTCGCCGGAGTATAAAACGGCCGAAACGTCATGAATATGACAATAAAGATGAGGACAACAATTCGAACAATGTAAATAGTTAGAATACCTCATCTCAGAAACATAGACAGACGTTAATAATTCTTTTTCTCTTTTTTCTCACTCAGTACCTCTATTGTTTTTATTGCCTTGTTTGGGTTGAAATGATTCAAGTATACGGGATTTTGTATTAATAAAATATATGTTTATGTGGAAATTAACTTGAAAGTTTATTTGTGAATAAAATCTTTTTGCTGTTATTTGTTTGCATGGTAAACACTAACACAACCGCAAATAAGTCATTAATGAATATGGATTTTTTTTTTAAAAAAGACGCTTATTCACACACTATACTGCACATTTGGCCTCACGTTTTTCACCGACATCTAATCAATAGCTGCTTACACTGCAAGGAAAGTTGGGACCCTGTGACGTGGCAGAAAATATTTCTCGTCAGAGTCCATCTTGTGCATTTACATTTCTACGCCCGTGCATTGAATTCTGCCGTCATATATGATCTGGTGCTCCTGCTGTGCATCTCGATATTCTTGAAGAAATCCAGAGAAGGGTCGGCAATACAATCGATTCTGACCAAGAATCTAGACTTCAGTCCCTTTCTCACCGATATGTCGTGACATCCCTCTGAAGAGCTTTTTTCTCTACATGAATTTAAACGTACTGCTAAATTGGCATCTAGGTCCCGCCCGTTGAAAAGTCAGTTGAAAACGTGAAGCCAAGAAGGCGCAGTGTGTTGCTCTCCATGAGTCTAGCATCAGTTGTACTGATAGTTGACAGGAAAGATTCTACATTATTTGCATTATTCGGACTATTGTCCTCATCTTTGTCGTCATATTTATCACAACGTTGTACGCTCCGGCCTTCTTCAGATGGTTGGAATGTCGAACTGAAACCTTTATTTCGCTCACCGGGGTAGACTGTTCTAGTTCCACGTGCCATGTTTGATGGATGTCAGTTATCTCCTGTTAATTCCACTCTCTAAGTTCTCCACTGCCTTAAATAAAAGATTCTCTGTAGTGGTTAAATGAGAGCAGTTTTGTTTTGGAGGCATGAAAATTTCCTGCCCCACTTAACCGCTGATTGGGGGTCCTTTTCAAGAGCAGCGACCAGGTAAACTTTGACGGATTTACTATTAAGACAGGAGTAAATGGTAGTGTCATCAGCATAAATGCCTACTTGGGAATTGATGATATCAGGAAGATCATTGATGAAGATCAGAAACAAAGTAGGACCCAGAATAGAGTCTTGGGAGACACTCGCGATCGTGTGAAAAGATCTGGAAAGGATCCCGTTTAAAACGACCTGCATTTCACGATTTGATAGGAACGATTGGATTAAATCAAACAATCGTCCAGTAATACCGTAGCCTTGGAGCTTACGTAGTAAGACCAGTGTGCTAAAACCTGTCAAACCTCTTCAAGATATCTAAAGCCACAGCTCGAGTTTCGCCGTTATTATCAAGAGCTTAATGATGGCCGTTATCACATTAGCGGAAGACCCGGCAAAATGGAAACCATATTGTCAGAGAGTAGGGCGTTAGGACTAAGATGCTTAACCATTTCAGCATTGATTAAAGCCTCGAATACTTTGCTGAAAAGCGGTAGGAGACTAATAGTGCGAAGGGTCAGAAGGTTCGCCAGATTTCTTATAAACAGGAACTACAGAGGAGGACTTCTAACAAGCTGGAAAGCACAGAAGTTACGAGGCAATAGTTGTAGAGTTTGGAGAGAACTGGAGCCAGCCCAGGAACACATTTCTTTAGGACGATAATTGGGATCTTGTAACCTCCGCTTGCCTTATTGGGAGTCTAATATGGAAATGATGCCTGAAATCAGTGACGGGGTTATGCGTATATGATTCAGTTGAACTTCTGTCCTATTGGGAAATGAGTCGAGTGTTCAGTTGGAAGAGAATTTCTGAGCAAACCTTATCTGCTGTATATGTCAGGACTTCAAATTGATTGAATAGAGGATTGAGGATTGATATATATATATATATATATATATATATATATATATATATATATATATATATATATATATATATTACAACAAAAATCCAAAATTACCTAATGTGGAATAGTCTATTTCAAACTGGCGCAACATTATGTCAGCCTTCTTCAGCCCTAGACTGACTGTCTCGGAATGAGGCTTTTTGAATTTAGTTTATGTTGTGGATCCCGCGTGAAAAATAGGTATCCAATAAATGACAAACGCAAGTATTTACGCTAAGAAATTAAATGTATTTACACAAAATACAAAAGGTAATGCTGTTAGTAAAATCCAGGAACACGGTTAGTAGCAAATACAGATAGATATATACAGTCTCGAAGAAGGACTTCCTTAGAGTCTACGCGCTTGTAACTGACTTCTACAAGAGGTTACTTCACTCCATCCGACACCCTACGACTCCGGTACGACTCATGTACGACTCCCCTTCTCTGCCTGACTGTGGCTATTTTATGGCAGTAGGACGAGTCCATTATATACGAAAAGGGTGGACCCCATAACAGTTTACATAGCAGCTGGGGGAGAAGAAGAGGATTCCTACCTTTCCCAAGGGTATTAGCACGTAATACTGAGCTGCTAACCGTGACTCCCCCGTGCCCACTCAGGTAAATTATCGTGGATACTAATTAACGTGATTTAATGCCTAACAAACAAAGTGTGTAAATGATGTAATTCATATTTATATCATTTAGTTTGGGATGAATTTATGTTTTATATATATTAAATAAAAGGTAATGAATTTAACCGTTTGCGTTTCATTTTTGAAAATCATTATCGTCATGTACGTTAGCTTGGAAAGATAACATTTTACTTTTGCTTATAAATACTTATTGCAAAATAAAATCCTTGCATACATGATAAGATCCACCAGAAAATGAAACGCGTTTTCTTTTTAACACACACACACACACACACACACACACACACACACACACACACACACACACACTCTCTCTCTCTCTCTCTCTCTCTCTCTCTCTCTCTCTCTCTCTATATATATATATATATATATTTTATTAGTAGATATTTTTTTGCTTAGCGTTCGTTCATAGCAATCTGAGATCTGATAATAATTTAAACCAGAAAAATCAATTTTATTTAATATTTTAACTGAGATGTGGAACCGATGCACCACCTATGATCTGTTGTGGCTCTTGTCCAAATAGATGCTGGCAGGAATTTTTTAGAGCATTAGAGAGGCATATATATATATATATATATATATATATTGTCATCCACAGACAGACTGTTTTGATGTATCACAGCTCATCAGTGTGGCTAGACATCCGGTTGCCTCTAGCTAGGATCGAAATCCGATTGAATTGGCGTCTACCACTAAGCCGTTGGCGCACGGCAGGGATGAAGGTGAATTTTAAGTGTATTTATTTTTAGATAAACACACAGTGACTGAGAGAACTCAATTCGATTTACCGAAGAGTCTTGCATTATTAGCCGGGTCATCTATAGCGGAACACGCTATAACTAGCAGGGAATGTGTTGCTGGTTTGAGTGTTGACTGTTTTTCCATTCTGGCGAAGTCACACTCTGCATATCATTTGAAAGTTCTTGAGTCCATTTACATCAAGTCCCGCAGGCCGTCTCTCTGTAAGCAGAGAGATTGCTTGTTGGGCTTGAATGTGATTGGGCTCTAGTTCTTTCTATCATATATAAAAAATTATTTAATTTTTTATTTTTTTTCCCCTTTCCCACTCATTGAATGGTTTCTTGTTTTTAAATTTATGATTAAATAATCCCAGTGTATCAAACTTGAGGATTACTGGGACGAAACCGGTTGTTTGTTTTAGTTCTTAGTTTTCATAATTATGTCCTTTACATTCCGTTTATTCCTTGCCATAATATATATATATATATATATATATATATATATAGCTCTGTTGTGCTATATCGACCAGTTTTCTTAACATCGGCACTATATGTGCGATATATATATATAAGAAGAAAACTGCTCGATGGAGTACAACAGAGATGTTAAGTATATATTAATAAATATATATATATATCTGTCACCGATAGAACTACTCGGAGTTTCACGCACAAAGCAATCCTCGGCTCAGTATATACTCAGCACCTGAAGATTAACTTTGTGCATGTAACTCTGGATCGTGCTATCGGTGAGAGATTATATATATATATTTATATATATGGATATATATATAGAGAGAGAGATAGATAGATAGATAGATAGATAGATAGATAGATAGAGAGAGAGAGAGAGAGAGAGAGAGAGAGAGCAAGAGAGAGAGATAGATAGAAAGACAAATTAAAAAAAGTCGACTCACGTTCGATCCCTTCCGGAGGATACATTATATTTACTTAGACGTATTACACACTGTAATATATTATATTTACTTAGACGTATTACACACTGTTTAATAAATAGATAAAAATGGGGTGTCTAGTTCAAATAAGAAGGGTACACTATATTAACATTTAAAGTAATAATAATAACAATAATACACACACACACACACATACGCCGACACGTAGGATGCGATGGATAAATTGTCGTCTAAATTACGCTAAAATGAAAATAGCACTGACAACTCATTTTAACAGATATATTTAACAAAAATTAATGGTCACTTCGAGGCGGAGTAATGGTTAGCAAGCTTGTCCCGCTAGAACAATTACAACTGAGTAGTGAGCTCGATCCTCACTGGGTGCCCCCTAATTTCTGTCCTGTGCCGCATTTAAGATACGCTTGGAAAATCACTATATTTACCAAAATTACACAAAAATATCTTGAAATACTAAAGAGTAAATTTATTCAATAAAATCGCCATTGGCTTCAGTCACGGCCTCCACGACTTCGGAATCTCCTGCAACTCTTCTGGACGGTCTCTTTGTTTAAGTTGGTGAATGCTGCTATAATCCTTGCCTTCAGTTCATCTTTGGTTTTAAAACGAGTTTTGTTGGTCACTCAATCAACTGCACCCGACACATGATCACCGAGTAGGGTGCAGTTTGGTGAGCTAGGTGACCAGAAGTAATGGTGATGCGGCCGCGGAAATTTTTTGTCATCGCCATGACTGGGTTCTCCTGCTTGTGTGGCATGGTGCAGAGTCCTGTTGCCAGCCTTTTGTGACGTACGGTGGCTGTTAATAATTAACTATAACTCAAGACTTCAATTTAAAATAAAACAATATTTAAATAAAAACAGTATTTAAATAAAACAGTATTTAAATAAAATGGTATTTAATTACAACCGCAAACAAATATTTAACAAGACAAAGAAGTAAAAGTCAACCAAAGATAATTAAGCATTTCAGTGAATAACTTGTTAGTAGCGCTGCTCGGCTTAACGCCCGGTAAATCCTAAATCAAAACGCAAATCATCGATGCACAATAATTCACACTAATTCGACTGGATAGTTACACTCAATAGTCACTCAATAATCACTCACTAGTTAATCCAGTCAGTAGCCGGACACCGCTATTTATACACCTGGTGGAAGACATATATTCATAAGCGCAGTGTTACTCTTGAATCTCGGTGTCGATAGTTACCCATTTTCTTGCTATATGACTCACATATGCATTCTTCCAGCAGCCACCCTCTTGAACCAGGGAAGCACTACCTTCTCAAGGCACTCGATGTAGTCCTCCGTGTTGAGCCTTTGGTCCTCAGCAACAATTTCGGGAGTTCTTTTCTTATCAGAACGATCAAAGTGAGTTTTCCTCACTGCCGAACCTTCGTAATAACCATTAAACTCGTTCAACTCTTTCTAAATCCTCTGCACTGTCCATGAATATTCGTATTGCCAATGTACAGCGTGACTTTTTCAAAATTTCTGTCTGAGTGAAGTGCGTTGTCGTGCTCTTTTTTCTCACAGCCAGTGCCCAACTGGCCCTACTATACAATGCAGTCGACTAAATGAAAAACAAACAAAGCGTATGCGCAAAATTAAAAATATAATATGGCGACAATTTACCCATCGCTACGTGTATATTTATGAAGCGAGAGACAGACCTTACAGCAAAAAGTTTTATATGATCTGATGATCCGTTTTGTTGCGAAAATGGCAATCAGCATGCAATGTTGAATTTGATATTCTCTTTAGCTTCAAATTCTTTATTTCCCAAATTGAAAACTCTTCCCCCATAAAGGAAATACATAGGTACATTTATTATTTTAAACTCTCTCTTTCTCTGTCTGTCTCTCTGTGTTTGTGTGTGTGTGTTCGTGTATCGATTTTTCATATAGGAATTGATTATACCCAAACGCGGAGCTATGAAGTAACAATAAAGTCAGTGGGTAAGAAAATGAAAAGGAAGAACAAAACAAAAACACGGGCCAAACCTTGCCTACATCTTCTGGATCGAATGCATTCAACGCTAAAGTACGCCCATGCATCTTATTGTCATATTTTACTATCTGAATCGTACTTGCTGCTTCCTTCAAATTGCTCATTATACGCCCCTGCCAAGTTACTTAGCTTTTCTCAGGAGTCATTTCAAGAACTCTCAATGTCACTCGACCAGTACATAAACAACGTCTTTTTTTTTCGTCATTTTGTTTTTGTCTATCTTTGAGAAAGCCGTTCCACAATCTTCTGTTCCCAGCCAACGTAATCAAGCGTATGATTCATGTGTGAAAACTGAATCTAACATTGAATGTGATCGTTACTTGAGAAAAGCCAGGCGACAAGATCTAACCGTTTTTTTTTCTTCTTTTTTTTCTGTTTTTCTTTTGGAAAGTTGCAGTTACGTAGTTGACAAGCGCGTTGATATTACAACACAAAGCAAACGCCTTTTAGCTTTGAAGAGATTCTCGTGCAACACTGACTGCCAGTACGGTTAATTCGTTCAGATGAGATTTGACGGTAAAGATTAAAAAGCAATAAACTTGCCTTTTGGTCCCTGCCAATGCGGTCAATTGGAAATCACAATTAACGATCAGATATATCTTTTTTATTAAAATTCCTTATCGTTGAACGGATTTTGCACTAAGTCTAGGCTATTTGGGCCATATTAACTGCACATTAGAAGAAATACAGCCGCCTTGTCTGTGAAATTGCAAATAAAAAAATAACAACTATAACGACCAGTAATATGGAAGCAGGTGGCACAATGGTTACCGGCTCAGATTGAAGAATCAAAGTAGAGCCGAGTTCGAATTCCAGTCGGACTCATTACCTTTACTTACGGGCCACTATGGTCTGCGAGTTTAGAGAAGAGATGGATTCATAGAAAAGAGATGGATTTAAGCCTTTCTCAATGGCTTTTAACCTTGTGAAACGTATGTGTGTATATATATATATATAATTGTGTACTTGGGCAGCAATCCTTCTTTTATACATGTTTCGTTAAAGATGGCTGACAAGCTAATGCGGTTGAACATTTTATTTAATTTTTCTAGTGTTTTCATTTCTGGGCATAAAGTGTGTAAAAACAGTCCAAATGTTCTGAATAACCGAGTGCTTTCGGCTATTCTTTTAGCCATTGTCAAGGGCGATTTTGATTTTTGATTTTTAGCAGATTGCGTGTTTTTTGGTTGTTTATGTATGTGTCTGAAGTTATAGGAATGTTTTATTTTCTAAACAGCGAAATCTTTGATGATAAGGTTAGTTAACAACACAACTCGCAAAATCAAAATTACAAAGAAACCAACATTATTTACGAATTCAAATGCCCCTTAAGGAATTGTGTTCCTGTTCAAACCAAACTCATAGACAATTACATTAGTCACACTACTCCATGTCTATCTAGACGACTTACGTTACATCGACCCGACCATAGCCCAATCAGAACTCATTTAAATACAAACAAAAACTTATCAAAATCCATTCGAAACATACTAGCAGAAAATACAAGTATAATAGCCTTATCCACATGATGAATTAAAAATAATGGAAGCATTGTTAATAAAAAGAATGCAAAAGCCAACACGCAATAACATTAACTACGAACATAGACAAAAAGTGTTACGACCGTGTTTGGAAAATAAAACTTTCCTATAACTTCAGACTCATACATTTAAAACACACACACACACACCCACACCCACACACACACACACACACACACACATTCAGTAAAAAATTAAAAATTAAACCGCTCTTTATAATGGCCTAAACATAGCCGAAAAAAGTCGAATATCCAGAACGTTTGGATAGTTTTTGCATACTGTCCGGAAACGAAAACATTTGTACAAACAAGAAAAAGACAAATATAAAATTTAATCGCAGTACTTTATCAGTCGTCTTTAACGAAATATATATATATATATATATATATATATATATATATATATATATATATATATATATATATATATATATCCGCCACCCCTACCGCTATAGTTAAATCTATGTAAATTCTTGCTTCTTGACGTCTCCAATTCGTTGTCCGCGTTTTAAGCTCTCCCTTACGATACCGACCATATAGACCCTATGTTGGCTTTGTGGGCGTTGCAGAAAAAGTAGGTGTTACATGGATTAGCTAGAACCTCCCCCCCCACAAAAAAGATGGGTTTACCAGCAAAAGAGCATCAAGCTATTAATTAGGCTTCTCATGCATATTAACGCTGAACATAATGTAAGGGAGCATTTTTTTATTGTAAAAAGCTGATCCGCGAGAGGATACTACGGGATATCAGATTTCATTGTACAATACAACGTTTTAACAATTGTTGGTAAAATATATCAGGATATATTTTCATTATTAAACGTTTCTACTGTGTGTGGGAGTCATCTTACTTGTTTCAAAAAATTTAAAAAAAAATTTTTTTTTATTATAAATAACAAATTCTTGATTATTTCACTGCTGGTCTTCCGTATTTCTTTAGATTTGATTTTTACTTTTACCCGCGATTTTTGGGACTGGTGTAGAATTACTGTCTTTCTATTTTGTCCTTTGACTTTACAGGATACCGCGCGTAAATAAAACGTTATTTTCATTGTTTCAAGTAAAATGCATGCACTACTTTGAGAAAATCCAGGTAATTAAACCTTAAATTTACTAAAAGACTTCGAAACACATTTCTAGGACAAATATTGAATTTTAAAGCGAATTTGAAATTTGTTTTTTTTTTTAAATTTTTCTTATATAATGGTGGCGTGATGAGTCAATGAGTGACAAAAATAGTACTTTATTATTTATTTGGTCAAGATATCTCGGACATTCAGCAGTCTATCACGTCAATCCTCACGGTCCTGCATCAAGGGATTCTATGTTATATCATAACATAGCTATATTTAGCTGTCCCCCCACGTGGGTTAGCATGTGGCACAAGGCCGAGTTTAATGTGGGTCATCCGAGCCCGAAGGCCCGGCCAAAAATATAGCCTTCGAACCTGCCTAGGCGGGTTCGAGAGCTGTCAACCTCCCCGAACGAAACCTTGCCCTTCGGCAAAGCTTCGTCCGGGTTCCTTCCTGCTAATACAGAGAGTTAGACAGACGGCGGTTGCTGTAACTTTAATACAGCTATCATAACATAGCTGGTCAATGTAGGTGGTCGCTGGGCAACCAACCCATGTTGTGATATAGCTATGTGCCCCTCGACAGTAGATGACTCTCAAGTTCTTGTTTTGCTCATCAGCAATGTCCTGCAAGGCGCATTCTACATTTGTAGAAATATCAGGGATGGGTCCATAGAGCTGTGATTGGATTTTGGTTGTCTCCAAGAGATGTTAAATATCGGTCTCGGCATCCGAGTGTAGATATTATTAAGCTTAGATTCTAGGATTTTTGTTAATGCTCAAGCAGTGTCACCGTACATGAACCCAGGCTCGAAAGAATCTTCGTTTGAGGTTGCCTGGTAGATCAGATTTTCAGGTTACATCCATTTTTTATTCAAGGCTGTCCAGGCTTTAGCTATGCGAATTTTCACACCTAGAATTTATTTCGCTTCCAAGGTATGTAAAAGATTCAAATGATTTTATTTATTCATCTGAGACAATTTGTATTAAGCCTTGCTGATTGAAGCCTATAAATTCAGTTTTAGAGGCATTGACATAGAGTCCGACATCTTTGCCAGCATTTTCTAGATGAAGTAGTATCGTATATCCATCTTTTTTTTTTACATGACATCGACTTGATAGAGTTACTGATGAAGAGAAACCTGGATAATGATGTTTGTTGAGGAAAGATCTGAATAATAGACAAAGGTGATAACAAAGAGAAAAGGTGCAAGTGTGTTACTCTGAATGACCCCTATTTTGATATCGAAGAAGATAAGTTCTCCGTTTCTAACTAAAAATATGGTATTGCTTTAAAATTACATAAAAAGTTCATTTATATACGAAAATTATTTTTTCTTTCAATTCGGATTAGCTTTCGGCCATCATCTTTCAAATAGAACTGAAATTTATGTTCAAAGAAGGCACTGAAATTATTTAAATTGTATTTTTAGAAAGTCTGCTGCGAAACATATCATAAGCAATAAACTGATCCGAGTAACTGTAATTAAAAGTTTTGAAAAAACAGACATTTTCCGTGCATTTTACATTTGCTCTCAATACATAAATTCACTATAAAAAAAAGAGATGAAAGCATCACTTCCTCTTACGTATTTTGATAATTTAAAATTTTTAAAAATAGATTAGAATAAAAAACAAATCTTTATAAAATAGTAAATAATAAATCTTTATAAAAGGTAAATGATAAATATCGCATATTTTTATAATAACATATTTTTATAATCTTGTAAATAAACATTGCCGAAGGAGTCAAAACTGTGGAATTTTTCCAGGGAATAATCGCCATTTTGATACTCGGTTTTATTTTTATTTTGAGGTCACGAAAGTTAAACATCGCCGAAATTTCTGACAAACATTTTTTCCAGTTAATATGAGCGATTGATTGGTTGTTCTCTTTTAACGGCATATCAACTCTGTCCATTATTTAATACCGAATTTTTTTTATTAATATATGATCTGAAAACTGTCTTTTAGTTCGCTGTTTCCATTCCACTCGTTCTACTTCTGGAACGGAGTTTATTTAGTGCTATCATTTTTGGTATAGATAAACCGCTTTAAGTAGGTTAGGATAATATCTACTTTTATCTTCTTGAAAAGATCCCCTGGGTTAGTCATGTCCTAAAATCGTTGACGAATGGTGGCAAGGTCACTACAATCAGTTAGAATATATTTTACGATACATGCTTCCTGAAAAGCTGTGCATTCAGGAGGATCAGAACCGGTGAGTAAGGCCTGACTGAGGCTCCCGGGCAGTGCTTTGTGACCCTCACTATCTCATCGACATTTGCTTTTTTCTACCTACATTAGTATACGTTACAAATTAAGCTATGCACAACTAACTATTAAAAGATGAAACATTTTTCGCGGTTTTTAATGTAACTCTTGGTTGTCCCCCCCTCCCAATTGCATCAATTTGTTTTGCTCATGCTCAGTCTGGAAAAAATATTACAAAAGATTCACTATTTTTTATCCATATGTTAAATTCGTTAAAATTATTCAACATTTTGACAAGAAAATGACAAGTTGATGTTAAAAATAACCGCAAGACATTGGCAATTTATTTGAGATGGAAGGATCTATTAGGCATTCCATTAATTTGTATTTAGTTATATTGATTATTTTCATTTCTTCTAGCTGAATTCTTCACTTATTTTGTATATGATCTATTATTGTACATAATTATGTTGTAATAAAATTTGTATATGAAAACTACCTTACGACAATTGAGTAGCGTAGGGTCCGTATCATAGATGGTCGGAGGGTAGGGACCTTTACATCAGTCCTGAGGAGGAGGTTAATTTTTTAGTAGAAATGAGTGACTGATATTATGAATGATATTATGAAATGAGTGTGTCCAATTATGATTCTTAATAGGACAACTTCTTCCTTCCGCGAACTTTTGAGACCATGATGCGTTTCTCCAAGAATGAGTTTCATTTTGTAAATTTTGTTTGGTTGTTAGTTTCTATATTTCTTGTTACTTGTTTATAATGTATGAGTTTATAGTAGCTTTTAAGTCTGTATAATGGATTTTCAAATTTTTATTTTTAGGGATTTCTTCGCTGTCATGGCAGTCTTTCCATTTCCACCGATGCCAATACAAATGCGTAAGTAATGGCCTCCAGAGGAGGCACGATGGAGTAATGGGTAGCGGCTTGGATTGAGGAATCGGAGAGCCGAGTTCGAATTCCAGTCGAATCCATTACATTAACTTACGTGCTAACACCCTTGGGAAAGGCGTGAATCCTCTTTCTTCTCCCTCCAGCTATGGGTAAATAGCAGGACAGACTGGGTTCTATAGCCTTGGGTGGCAACTGGTCTAGGAGAAGGACAACTCTGAATTCAAACCTGCTCTTAGAGGAGGGTGAATGGAGTCTCTCTGAGCCTTGGTTGGCAATCCATTTAGTGTTGGTGTCACGATAAAAACACCCTTGATAGCCCTAGCGAAGCATCAAGAATTCAGCTATTTGACAAGATTATGAACTACACTAATCAAAGTATTGGTGAGTTCCATCTCGGCTGAGGCCGCAAGATGATGAATGGCCTCAAAGTTCGATATATAGATGAATGTTCTCTTAAATTTTTCCATCATAGCAATATTTGATTAGAACATAAAGTCAGGAATGTTATTATTGCACAATACCACAAGTGTGAATATAGTAACAAATGCTCACTGCTTAAGAACTCTGTTGCTTATTTGTTACTAGTAATTGTACACAGTTTACGTTTGTGTATCTCAGTGCATTGTGAAAACAGCTTAAGATAAAATAAATATATTTACTTTATTTACATTTGAACTATTGTACCTATCCTTGTTGTAACTATTACATATTTTTGGCCGTTGTGCTCTCCGGCCTTCATCGTAACCTTCAGTAAATTTCGAAATAAATCTTTATTTTTTCTACGGGGTATATTTTTCACCATCTGCTGCCCCTGCCTAGACTCCGTGGAAACAGGGCGACTAATAACTGAATCATACTAAATAAAAACGAAACTAAATATCTCCAGTTATAAAATGGAGACGAACACAACCTAACCCCGTAAATTAAATAAATCAGTCAGTTATGTGCCATGCGTGATACATGCGTAGGCTATCATGTATTATTCGATAAATGACTGACGAGGCAGTAAGTAAATGTAATGGATCCAACTGGAATTCGAACTCGGCTCTCCGATTCCTCAATCCGCGTCGCTGAGTAGTACAGACAACTAAGCAGTACTAAATAAAAACAATAAAGTTTATCAGTTTCCACTGATACTGTTTTTTTATAAACTCTCACTGTTGGAATCTAGATATCAAAAATTCACTTTTAAAATATTCACAGAAAGATTTTATTTTATTTTCTTAAACCCAAGCAACATTTTGGAAAAAGATAGTGAAGAGTTATTGGCTTGACTCACCTCCAAAAATCTAAGTAAATTATATCAGAATTTTTTTTTTATTTTGGAAGTGATGGTTGGACAAAGAACTTTTCAGCATTCTCTTGTATAAAACAGAGTACCTTACAACTTGATATTTCGTTTAACTTTCGTTAATAATCCATAGCACTTTTGGACATTCACCCTTTTCTTACTATTGTAATAACAATGCTTAATATATTGTATCGTCAATTTTAACGTTTCTTTCTTTTAAATTCCTATAGTTTAAATTTTCTTTTGCTATCTTACAAATATAAAAAAATATAATAGGTGAATTACGTTCAAAAGTAGTTTGTTTTCAGCTTTCATTAACGTCTTTAGAAAGCCATAAACCACCTCTTCCATCGCATTCAGTCATAAACCGTGCGTTATACAATGTTTAGGCGATCATGTATCATTCGTATATATATATATATATATATATATATATATATATATATATATATATATATATATAAAGTTTTAGTGCTACAAGTTGAATACAAATTATTCGAACGTGACTAGAATCGGAACAAAGAATTGACAGTTGACGACAGCTGTGAATATGTGAACAGCCTGTATTGTTACGGACCTTCATCTAAGTTCTTTCTAAAATCTGTGTCCATGCTTATATTCTGGAAGCATTTTAAATAAAAGGCAGTACTCTCAGAAAGTGTAGCCAATGAAGAAGTGGAAGAAAGTAAAATCGAATATTAGCAAATTTTGACGAAACTTGCATGCATTTGAGCAAAGATTGTACATTCTCATTTATGTTTTGATCACGTGTTGACAACGTGATCGTTTCGACCGTGAACTCTCTGAAACTCTGCGAAAGAGAAAAAAGGTGAGTGACCTCTTGTCGCCCACACAGGAAAAAAGTCCATATTTGAAATCAATGACGAAGAGATGAAACCAAGTCGCGAAAAACGAACGGCACAAAGTTAGTTCGGCTTCGGTAGCCAGAGTGGACTGGTTCGCGATAAATGCGATAATCAGCTATAAATTCGCGTATGCGAAATAATCTTCCTTACTTACACTGAATGGATTGTTTGGCAGGAAGGCGACAGCCAGCTATCAATTTAGAATAGAAAACTAAGATGAATTCATAGCTCAAACAACTTTAACAACATTTAACCGCAAAAAAGAAGTAAATTTTGGCACGAGAGAAGAGAAGTTGTATCAAAACTAGAAGAAAGATACACGTTATCTTGAGAGCTACGAAACGACAGCTTCAATTGTTTCGTCACTGAGAACATAGACAAGAAACGAAAGAAGTAAGATATGAAAAGAAGCGAGAAGAGAAGGAAAGAGAAAAGAGATCTACATGAAATATAAAACGTAAAAAAGAAAAGAAGAAACAAACATAAGATACATTAAGCTAAAAGAAGATAAAAAGAAATGTAACTTTGATAATAATCAGATAAGTCATTGTTTCTCTTTGCTCAATGTATTTTGTCATGTTGCAAATTTGCATGCAGGCCTGACCTAAGATTTTCTATTAATCATCTAGTTACATTTTTGAGAGGATAAATCTCCCCACCACCACGTTATTATGTCCAACAACATTTCTTTTTGACTTATTGTTTTTTGTTTTGGCCGTATCTTTCATATTGTTTTCCCACTGTATGATACAGTCATAAACTTATTTAATTGTTAATTCTGCCTCTGTTTTTCTGTTGTTTGCCACCCGCTATGTATGTTTATTAAGCAATTCTAGCCAGCTCGACCGTGTCTGATCGATCGGAAAGAGACCCTTGTGAAAAGAAAATTGTTGTAATAATTGTATATAACTTAAAACATTAAAATAATAATAGATTATGATTCTCCTCTATCGTCCGGTAAGAGGAAGGGGGAGGGTCGTAATAATACACAAACACACACACAAACACACACACACACACACACATATATATATATATATATATATATATATATATATAGTTTTGGTTAGAATTTACACATCAATTAGTTTTCGTTGTGATCCTTTCAAGTTCGGTGGGGTTAATTTCTTGATAGCCTTAGAAAAATGATTAAGAAAAATACATTTTCTTTCAAATAGTTTTTATTTTCCCATGTACTTTCGATATCATCTGAGACCCTCTTCATGTATGAGCAAATATGGAAAAGTTAATTCCTTTATACTGGGGAAAAAAATCACGTGAACTTTGACTTTGTAAACTAGTATGTTGCCTAAGTAGTAAAAATGTATTGAATTTACAGAAACAGATATACATAATCACAGACAACTTAACCTCCTGAAGATGGCCTCAGATGTGATTGAAAGTACATGGGAAAATAAAAAAGAAACTATTTGAAAGAAAATGTATTTTTCTTAATCAATTATATATATATCAATTATATATATATATATATATATATATATATATATATATATATATATATATATATATATATATATATACGTGTGTGTGTGTGTGTGGTTGGATTGATGTGAGTTTATGACTCTGGGTTTCACGCTATTTGCGATCGTCAGACAAACTGATTAATTTTTAAAATTCTGGCCTCATATATGGTTGCGTATATCGGTGTTTTTATGGTAATGGGAGGAAAAATTGTCGTCGGAACACCACTCATACGTACGCAGACATACACACACGCACGTTTACGCATTGTAGCTCACATAAACATAAACATAAATGAACAGTGTGGGACTGGGCACATATGCGCATCCATGTGTCGTTGCGTACATACGTACACAATTGTTTTCTTTTTTTGTTTTTGATGGGGTCTGTGAAAGAATATGGTAGGTAAAATTTTTTATTATCTTAATTTTAATTTTTATTTTAAATGCTGTTTTCTTATTATAATGCCGGTTATTTGCTTGTTTTTAACGATTGCACTTTTGTAAATAGTAGAAACTCTAATTTTTAATATTTATAAGTATTTATGTGGCGGTGTTAATTTTGCTGGGTGAGGAAGACAGTATGATTATGGACTGATGCGTTAATGGTAATTGTGGTGCGTTAGTAATTATGGGCTAACGCGGCAATAGTAATTGTAATGCGGTAGCGTGAAACCTTGGATCACAAACTCACACCAATTCAACTAAATATGTTAGCTCTATCATTGATATTGAGCGCTTTCCAATAAGTACCGCGCATATATAAATAATATATATATAATTACATATATATATTTATATAGATACACATTTTAAACACACACACACACACACGCACACACACACACACGCACACACACGCACACACAGACACACACACAAGACACACACATTATATATATATATATATATATATATATATATATATATATATAAAGATGAAGATGATTCCGACAAGCAGATTGAAAATTGCTGAGTCCACTAAAAAAATTGATCTCCATTCTACCCGCTCCAAAGCTAAGCGCTCAAGGGTTTTATGTGGTATATTGACTGCTGACAAGTTGCTTTTCAGCTTGTCTTTGTATCTTAGCCATGGGCGTCCTACATTCCTGTATCCCTTATCTAACTGGCTGTACATTAGGATCTTGGGTATCCTGTCATCAGACATACTCAAGACATGACCAGTCCACCGTAACTGAGACTGTATGATAAAAGTCTCGATTCCTCCAATATTACACCAGTTAAACAGGTCTACGTTAGATGTCCTATCTTGAAGAATAACTCCACAGACTGCACGCAGACAGCTTTTATGAAAAACATCTAGCTGGCGTACCCGTATGGAGTCCACGACGCTGAGCTATGCAAAAGGATGGCAAGTGCAACAGCTCTGTAAACCTGAATTTTCTTATCCAGTCGAATACCCCGCTCATTCCACAAGCGATGGCGAAGTTTGCCAAAAGCACTGGTAGCCTTAGCAATCCGATGCATGATTTCATCATCTAAAGTTCCACTGTAGTTGACTTTGCTACCAAGATAGGTGAAAGACTTTACATAGTTAAGGGCTTTGTCTTCTACTTTCAATGGTCTCTGGAAATTTGTAGACTGGTGGTTTGGTTTTCTCACCACACAATTGCTTCGGGTAGGACAAGGTTGGTGCACAACTTCTTTATGCTAAGTGTAAGACCAAATGCTTTACATGCAGCAGAGAAACGATTTATTAGATGTTGGGCCTCCTCAAATATATATATATATATATATATATATATATATATATATATATATATATATATATATATGATGCGATGGAAAATTTTCGCCATTTTATATTTTATTTTTTATACTTTTTTTACTCCTGGTACGTACTGTTAGTAATTAATCAGGGTTGGTAGCTTGTTACTTTTTATGTAGCAAATCTACAATATATATATATATATATATATATATATATATATATATATATATATATTTTTTTATGCATAATCAGAAGTAACTTTTGCAATTTTGTTTTTGATTTTTTTTTTTTTTAGTAAGGTTAACAATACCTGGGGACATTCGAGTGGGGTTTCCGTTTGAAGGTCAATTGTGTGTATAGGAGTGTAAGATAACGGGGAATCCTTGCTTTAAACAGGTTAAGATTGCAGTTACAGGTGAAACAACGTGTTGGGAATCGGTTCCACAGGGCAGTGGTTCGCAGGAAGAATCTACTCGAGTGGAACTTATTTCTCACTGATGAGATACGAGGGAATGTGTTGTGGTTTGGTACTATGTAAGTGGCGTGGCGTGTTCTTTGATGGGAAGGTTTGATTTAGCTGGAGTAGGAAATATAATTCGTTCGAGTACTTTCTAAGGAAGTAGCCGCAGAGCAGCGAGAAACTTGCCACATCGCGCCTGTGAGAGAAAGGTTAAAGGGTGAAGAAAAATTCATCATCCACAACTGCTCGGTCTTTTGGTCTCTGGAAAGTGAGGTCTGATCAGCTCCTGTCCACATTTAACAACAGTACTCCATATATATATATATATATATTGTCATTCACAGGCAGACTGTTTCGCTGTATCACAGCTCATCAGTGTGGGTAGACGTCCGGTTGCCTCTAGCTAGGATCGAAACTCCGCATCACTCGGAGAATCTACTCCCAGGCCGTTGGAACATGGCAGGGATGAAGGTGAATTTAAGCGTATTTATTTTTAGACAAACACTCCAGTAATTGAGAGAACTCGATTTATTTTATCGTAGAGTATTGCATTAGTTGCAATAATAGTTTCTGTTTACAAATTCTCACTTTCTCACCAGAGAGCTCAACCGAAATAATTTTTCAGGAGCATATATATTGTCATCCACAGACACTTTTTCGCTGTATCACAGCTCATCAGTGTGGGTAGACATCCGGTTGCCTCTAGCTAGAATCGAAACCTAACGTCAGTCGGAAAATCTACTCTTAAACCGCTGGTGCACGGCAGGGATGAAAGTGAATTTAAACGTATTTAATAACTACCCAGTAATCTTAATTTTTAATTTTTTTTATGTATTCCAATGTTTTATTGAATTTTAGATAATTTGATTTCTCACGAAGATGCTTGTTGAGAAAATTACCAATAGATTTAAATATGTATTCAATGCACTACTCTATAATTTTCTGATAATATCCGTATTTTTAAAAAAAATCGACATGTTTATACACATTTCTGTATATATGTGACGATTTTTTGTCAATTCGAACATCCATACAATAATATTCAAAATTCTTTTTGAATTAATGGGGGATGTTAAATTGTAGTGAGTTTTTCCATTTATGATTAGTAAATACAGTTTTGATCTACTAATGATATTATATTACTTGAAGGCTACAATATAATACACAATTTTAAAAGATTTAAACGTTTATAAATTATTCTAATTCAAAATACGAAAATAGTTCTTGTAAAAATTCATTATTCATCGAAAAATCTTTTTCTTAAGACAATAGTGTCGATAATATATTTTATTGCTAAAAGCAGTTAAAAGCATTTCTAATTCAATAATGTCAGTTTTATTGCATTATTTATTTTACGATTCAGAATAGATTTTCTGTGATTGAGGTACTATTTGATATATATGATGATGCTTTTATACCAATTATATGAAAAAATATTTTGTTCTTTTGGTAATCTCGTAAAATTTGCTGCCCTAAGTGTTCTCTTCCCTTTGTTGTTTTCCCAGCCAACATTATTATTTCCGTTGCCAGGGAATCTTTTCTAGAAGGAGTTGCAATATTAATCCAATATTGACGCGCAAACATCAGAATTTATGTTCTTTGCTGTCACACCAAATTATGACGGGACTAGGAAAACAAATAGGTGTCAAGAGGGGGGCGCCGATAAAACTGAATACTGACAATAGACATTGGCTGTTAATAAACACGTCCAAAGGTAATGGTTCGTGCTAAAAGATCATTGCTAATTAAGTGCAGTGAAAAGCAAGCTAAACAATTCCGTGGGGACCTGTCGAGAGAAAGAAAAATGTCGAGATCGATAAGAAATCGAATTATGTCTAGAAACACCCGTGAATATTTTACATTTATCCTGGTGGAATTTTCTGATGTATCATAATTCTTAAGTTAAATAATTGAGTAAGCACCCTGCGAATTATAGACTATAAATAAACACCCATAGAAATACCCCTATTGCCTCGTTAAATATCTGTCTATATCTCTGAGATGAGGTATTATGATTATTTACATTATTCGGACTGTTATCCTCATGTTCATTGCCATATTCACAACGTTTCGGCCGTTGTACGCCCCGGTCTTCTTCAGGTGATGGAAATTTCGAACCGAATCCTATATTTCGTCCACTGGGGTAGATTGTTCTAGTTCCACGTTCCATATCTCTTCCGGGTGTTTCAGCTATTTCTCTTTAATTTTTTTAGTTGAACTCACAAATCTTTGAGTCTAGTCACTGGATCTAACCAACGTCTTTATCCACTGGGCCCTGTGCCTTTGAGGACATCTGTATATGAATTACTGGGATTTATAAGCAACCATTTTTTACCAGTGCTCATATTGTAATTTTTTTGTTATTATTGCATATTTTTTTACCAGACCTTATATTGCAATATTTGTATAGTTATTTATTTCTTTTCTCTAGCACTCCTTATTACTGGTTCCTATATTGTATTCATTTTTAGATTAGTTGGCCCAGGAGATTTTTGTGATCTAGCATATGCGCTGATTCCTTAAGTTTTCATATTTTCCAGTAATGTTCTGTCTATTATTTCAACCTCGAGCCAGAAATGGTGGAACTAAGGAAATAACGACAGACGATCGACAGGCTTGCGACAATCGATAGTTGAGAAATAATACATCATCCGCGCAGACGCTTTTCAACTTTATCACGGCTGAAAAGAGAGGACTGGACAGTTCCAGCCAGATATGGCTACCGTGCCCAATTTTGCGCCCATCTTGTAAATAATAATAATTGTGGAAATTGAAAACTAGAATAGTACAGTTCATAGTAGGTGCGCTTGGAATGATAAAAAAAGGAACACAACAACACGTTGAAAAAGTCCCTGGAAATCCCAGCTGAAGAAATACTCTAAAAGAACTTGTCCTGACGTTAGTGGTGTCCACTCTAAGAAGAACTTTGTCCACGTAACGTTAGTGGTGTTAGAAAAACAAATAATGTAGCCATAATAACACACCATTACCTGCCTTGGTAGGTAACGTAACCATAATAGAAATCGAATTATAATGATGATGTTGATGAAAATAATAATAATAATAAATGATGATGATAACAATAATAATAATAATAATGCCTTAAAGAAATACAAAAACTTTTACTTATAAGTACAGCTCACATCTTAAGAAGTGTTTTACCTATGTAAAATGTGTCTGATCTTAATTGTTCTTTTTTGTTTTTTTTTGTTTTTTTCAAAACATGCTCAGTGGAAAATGTCATGGTGATGTTTTTGACCTTACGTCGCTGGTTGGCACCCGAGAAGAAATGACTATACACCAGAAATCAAAGGAAATAATAATAATAATAATAATAATAATAATAATAATAATAATAATATTTGTAACCGGATATGTGTGCATTCTGATAAGACAACGATATACTCAGTGAATGTCCCAAGTTGGCAGAGAAAGAGTAAAGAGACAGCATGATCGGATTTGAAAGTGAAGACATATGGAAGTATGCCGTAAATTTGTCTTCAATATGAAACAGAAATGTTATGAATACCAGAGGCAATAGTAGTAAAAAAAAGAAAAGTTAAAAGATATTCTTGGATTTCTCACTTCAAATAAATCATACCATGGACATCATTGTGGGGATCCAGTTTAGAGATGATATCAGGAACCATATGATATCAGAGTTATATGCATATTACTCAATAGGGACTAAGTAGTGGAAATCTTACTCTATTGAACCATATTCTCTGTCTATATTGTTGTCCTGGGAGTCGGCAACACCAACCCATTGGGCCAAATCCGGCCCACGGATGATTTTTGTCCGGCCAGCCAACTTAACACCCGGACACTACACTTTTATGCAAATTAATTGATACAAAACGAATAATTCCGTTATTATTTACTTTCTTTCGTATTTTCCCAATGAATCACGATCTAGTGTACATGTTACTACTTCGTATGCCCATTCCATGAAATCGCTCCTTGCAGATTGCCTACAGATTCTCGATTAGGTGAGTTTCCGGGCTGGTCTATATGACATTGATTTACTCACTGGTAAGGCTTTCCAGTGTTTTCGTACAGCATTAAAATTTTCGTACGCTTCCTTGAAGTAACGTCATCGTAGACAATGACCGTAGGACAAATAATCGACAGTCGAGACAATAGTGTCTGGGCGTGATAAAAATCTGATGAAATCATGGATGACGCAATATTTTTCAAGGCTAAACAAATTTCATCATAGACTCCGAAAATAGATTCATATTACTGCACACTACTTCAAATGACCTAACCCGAAGAAAAAATAGAAATCGATTACACCCTGTCACTCCAGTGGGTCTAAAATTGAGAGTATGGTGAAAGAAAGTAAAGTAAAGCGGTTGTTTCAATTAATTTTTACAAGGGTGTAGTTATCTAAATAATTAAAAATATCAGTTGTAATTAGAATGCAACGAAGTTTTAAAATCAAAATTTCATTCCGAATCCACAGCTGACTTCTCTAAGAAATATGATTTGTCAAGCGGAAAATATAAAGGCTTATTAATGAATAATGAGAAAAATGACGGTAGTTTGTGAGAAACCTTTATCGAAAATGAAATATAGTGGATGACCTCCTGGATGATGTTTTGCTCCTGTCATCGACAAATCTTTCACCTGATGTGGAGAAGTTATTGAACAGTCAGATATGTGCCATGCGTGCTACACGCTTAAGCGATCATGTATCTTTTGATACATGACGAACGAAGCAGATTTTTTTTCCCCGCAGTAGGTTGCCATTTCAGCATTAGACCAGTTGCCACGCTGGTCTGTCCTGCTTTTTACCCATATCTGGTGGAAGAAGAAGAAGATTCATACCTTTCCCAAGGGTATTAGCACGTAAGTGAACGTACTGGAGTTCGAACTCGGCTCTTCGATTCCTCAATGCTATCCATAACTCCACCGTGCCTTCTGGAGATGTGGAGAAGTCATCGAACAATAAACAGAAGTGTCTCATTAAATAATTTGTCATTTCTAACTGTATTTAGTTTGTAGTAAGGAATTTGTATTTTTTGTTGATTATGTTAGTTGCTATCCTGTTATTCTTGCAGTAAAATACGGAATCTTTTTTGAATAATATAACATTAATTTCGTTTTTTTCTTTAAACGTCTAGACCAAGGCAGCCTTCTTGACGGAGCGGTCCAAGGTCGAGACAATTTATTATAGTAAATTTGATATCATGGCTCTTCTCCGAGACACTGCATAGCTTTCTGGCCAGATCTTTTCAAAAGGTTGCCGACCCCTACAATGTAGTCATTGTGGAAATATATAGGATACATTATTTTCGGTTTATCCTTCGTAAACTGATAAATGGCTTATATATAAATATGAATTTATTGAAAGAGAGTACTAGAGAAGATAGATACCTGTAGTTTGATATACAGGGTGTGGCAAAAGTTACGCCATTTTTTATTTATTAACTTTTAGTGAACAAAAATTAAAAATATAAAGAAAATAATAATATAAAGAAAATTCATAAGTGTTGTCACATCAAAACAACATGATTTGTTATGATTAACAAGCTTTATAACATGTTCAAAATGCTCACTTACATGTTCAGTACAAAGTTGAACTGCTGCAGACCATTTGACACATTTCTACATTAATTTCAGAAAATTTATCAGAAATTACTTGTTTGTATCCAGGAATTATTTTTGACTTGAGCCTCTAAATAAGATATTTCACCACACCCCACAAGAAAATGAGGTGTTTTGTCTTGTGATCGTCATGGCCACTCAATTGCTTCACATCGTCCTAACCGTCTCAACTCGAAATTAAGATTTAACCAACCCCGATCTTGAAAGCTATAGTTGATCTTAAGCCAACTTAAACCACTGTAATTTGTTTTTCTCCAATAAAAGTTAAATAAAAAAGGTCTTTATTTTTTGACGCATCATGTAGATATATATAGGGAAAGTTTATATGATAATCTGGATATATGTTAGGTTCGATGTTAATACGTCCAACAATCTGCTTAAAATTTAGATATACGCACTTTTCCATCCATTGAAAGGAAAAACTTGTTTCATGCCTGATAGAATAAACGAGCTCTATTTCTTCATCAGTTGTCCAGTTATTATTGTCTATTTTGGTTTGCACGCTATACGCTGTGGGTGTTGGACCCAATGTCTTTCTACTCGGGCAACGACTTGGGAAGCATGATTATTAAGACAAGCGCTGGCTCTCTTAATCGTTAATAAGTATTAGACATGCAATCCTTTTACAGATTTTTTTGTTTTGTTACTCGTCGGTAGGGCATTGCTTTTTAATCAGGAAAAGAATAACCAAGCGGAAACATATTGATAGGCACAAGAATGCGGCTGATTTTACAAGCACGATATATACCAATGCTATTTTAGTCTAGCACAACGCACAATAATTAATCTTCTGCGATTTTGTTTTTTATTAAGGGTAGCTTAGTATGGTACAAGGCCTCCTTAGTGAATGACTCGCCCAGTATCTTATAATTTCACCACTGGAATTGCTAGTCGTAACCATAAGTTAAATGCTAACAGTATCTTCCCTTGCCGGGCATACGGATGCATCACGTTGAAATACCGGTTCCCGTACGATCACTAGAGTTAAGCAATGTCGAACCTGGTCAGTACCTAGATGGGTGACCGCTTGGGAATACCAAGTGCTGTAAGGTTGGATATGCAGGTGATGTAATTGATAATGGCTCTGAATTGTTCAACCTACTTCCAATACCAGTTGTATTTACTTACTCGCAAATACCCTTGGGAAATGTATAAATCAACCTCTTCGCTCTCCAGTTATGCATCAGTAAATTATCAAAAACAAAACAATCTAAATACATTTTCTGGCTTTAAATAACCTGCAAAGTGTTGATAAGCCATAGAAAAAGAATCAATAAAAAAGATCTCTCGCACTTCTCTCTTGTAGAAATCTCTTCGGGTTTTCTGCTTCTTGCTTCCTACGATCTTCAAAAATTTAAATGCAATGTCAATCGTAATCTTCTGTATATCTTGAATCATGTTCTTTCTTTTTCATTTAGGGCCTTGTTTGAAATGAATTGATTTATAAAAAAATAGATTATTATGACACAAACCCATAATTTTGCGTTAGTCAATAACAATCGACTTCTCTACACATGCAAATTTATTCTATCCGTGAATTGTAATATTAGCAATAAAGAATGATAATGAGTGAAAAAATGTACAGAAGAAAGTAGGTAATACGATTTGGGATAAGACACCCTCTAATATGCGAAGACAAATTATAGCAAGAAAGACAAATCCAAAGACATTTTATGAAACAACCAAAATCAATTACAGTTGTGATTGTTACAAAGAAATCTGAAGAAAAGTAATATATTCAAGATAATGGTTGCCATTGGGGTAAACTTCACTGTTACATGTGGTCAAATAAGAGCAGAGCACGTAACCATATTACACGATTATGTATGCCAGGGTTACGTGGCTTTACACTGAAAACTGATAAAAATGGTCCAGCTGGCTACAGCGGAATTAGAGTGTGTCAGAGAATAAGAGATTTCGCACGTATTTCTCCACGTGTTTCTGGTGGATGATCAGATGAAGAAACAGTCCTTTCAGCCGTTCAATCTCCAACAAATATTGCAAATAAAGCGAGAACTACCAAATAAAAGAGCAGAAATGTGTATTCTATTTGCTACACAGTCTCACCAAATGACGAGCAACCAACCCAAATGAAGTATTTTATTATATATTATATGTACTGTCAAAAATCTACTGTTTCCGAATAAATTATATTAACATCCAAACAGAAAGGATGCTACGCAAAAAAAAAAGACATGTCGACGACGCGATGATGGAGAAAATATTCGGAATCATAAAATTATTCTGCCTTTTTAGGTGAGACAATTTCATAATGCGTATACGTATTATTCGAGCATACGGCCATATTATGTTGAAACACCGTTTCCTTCTTTCGATCAACGAAGTTAAGCAACGTCGGGAATGATCAGTACCTATATGGGTGACCGCTTTGGAATACCAGGTACTGTAAGCTTTGATGTGCGGATAGTGGCTCGGAATTGTTAATCGGAGAGCTGAGTTTCAATTCCAGTTGTGTTCGTTACGCGCAAATACCATTGGGAAAGGTATGGATCTAACTCTTCTCCCCCAACTATGGGTTAATTAGTAAGAGTTCTACCACTAAATTATTATTATCTCTAAAACAAATTCTTACAATCTAAAAATAATTTCTATCTTTAAATAACCTGTAAAGGGTTGATAAGACGTAGAAAATGAGCCAATCAATCGTTTTATTCGACCTACTGTTCTCATATTGATTAATATATACGTTTTATAGGAACGACGTTTAGGCAAATTCAGCTCTAGCCGTCTTCATAATTTCGTCAGCCTATTTTAAATATGTTCAGTGAATAATAATTGCAGGGGCGCAACGTATGCAAGTAAGGCAAACGACTTTCTATTTGCTGTGAATTGCCTGCAGACGACATCATCAAGCCGGTAAAATACATGATTTACATTTATAAGGTTATAAACACCAAACGCCATGCGGGAATAAAGATCAAAGTATTTTTTATTTTTTGAATTTCAAAACCATAACAAAATTCCTCCCCTCTTGAAATTGAGCAATGTCAGCTTAAATCACTCGGACCTGTCACTACAGATTATTTCTACACCTACCGAAACCAAATATTTATTATCTGGTAAAGAGAAGAAAAAAAAAACAGTAAAAATTACGAACATATTTCTTGTCTGCGGTCTTCAATAAAACCCAATTAAATGAAAAAATGATGTCTATGGATACATTATCTTTCTATCTTTTATATATGCTAACAGAAATCACACACATACACACATATATATATATATATATATATATTTTCCATATATATATATATATATATATATATATATATATATATATATATATATATATATATATATATATATATATATATATATATATATATATATATATATATATATATATATATATATATATATATATATATATATATATATATATATATATATATATATATATATATATATATATATATATATATATATATATATATATATATATATATATATATATATATATGTGTGTGATTTCTGTTAGTGGTGTAATAGTTAGTGCTTGTCTCGCTAGATCAGTTATGACTGAGTAGTGAGATCCATCCTCACTAGGTGCCTCATACTTTCGGCCTTGTGCCACGTCTAAGCTACGTTTAGTAAATAACCTGGGGCATCTCGAAGCGGTGTAATAGTGAACAAGCTTGTCTCACTAGAACAATAACGAGTGAGTCGTGAGTTCGATCCTCACTGGGTGCCCCATACTTTCTGTCTTGTGACACATCTAAGCTACGCTTGGAAAATCATTACATATGTATTTAAGCACGATTTTTTTTATATTGGAATAGTCCACTTAGTTTTGAAATACAGTAAAGGATTTTGTTTATTGGAAATATGACTCGGAATCTGTGATGACACAACGATTTACTTCTCTCTTAATGGTAACTCTGATACATTCGGTAGTGAAATTAGCAGCTGACTTTTAGAATGACTTTCAGTCTGTTGTTAACTGAGGCAAGAAATTGCTTATTAACTTTAACGCATCCAATACGCAACTGCACACTTTAGCCGTTTTAGAAAACGTTTTCTGCCTTCCATCATCATGGATGATACTAATCTACAGGAGAAGAAAACATTGCGTCTTCTCGGTCTACCGTTTTTCAACGACATGAGGTAGAAGGATTATATAGAAAAAAAATTCTGAGTTCTGCTATTTGTTGGTTCACTGTATCGTTTTATTCGCCAGAATCTCTCTTGCATTTTTATAAGCTACCTCTGATCTAGGGTTCTTCTATATGTATATACAGATTATTGGCACAATTCAAATAAGAATCGGTTTTGACCTAGCATCTCGATTTTAGTCACTTTCTCACCGCCCAACGTAGCTTCCCGTGATTTTACAAATAAATCATTAATTTTTAGCATGAGCTTTTGGTACCTTGACATTACGAATTTAAACGCAATACTAGAATGGTAGCGAGGTCTCATCAATTTACTGCTGGAATTAATATATGTAACCATGTGTTCAATCTTTGCAGTTTCTTCTCTCGCATTTCTTTGCTTGTGGAACTCTATTCTGGCTTCTTGCTTTAAAGTAAATTACAATTTTCAAAAATTTTAGTGCAATGTCAATTATCATCGTCTGTCTCCTTGAATCCTGTTCTCCTATTGTCCTTTCTCCTTAATAATATTTTCACGGTTTCTTTCATTTTCAGTAACCATTTGCGTCTTAGAGGCTTCATCGTCTTGTTTTGGGTAAAATAATAAAAATGTATATAAATAATTAAATAAGTAATTCGAAGGAAAATATATCTAAATTAAACCTGATTCGCCATTTAATTAGCTTTTTCATAAATTTTAAGAAGGGAAAAGCAAAGAATCTAAAAACTGCAAGCAAACTCCTCGTTATTTCACTTTTAAAAATTCTAATGAATTCTAACAAATGTGGAAAATGTCGTATAATCATAATAATAATAATAATAATGATGATGTTGATGGTGATAATAATATAACTGAAAAATACGGGAACATTATAAGAATTTAACGTGCTTCTTGAGGCTAGCAAAACTTCTGGCAAAAAAGCATTCAAAAGATGACTAGTGCTATAATATTCAATAAATCCAGGAAAGTTCAAGTGACTTACCTAATCAGCCGTCTAAACGCTCATTCGAGTCAGCTGTTTGATAAATATATTTCTGAAAATATTAAGTCGGCCAATCAGATGTTACTTGGACTTTTTTTTAAAGAAATGTAGGTAAATATCTACCTAGCTAAAGAGAGAGAGAAATTGTAGATATATAATATATAGATTATTATATAATTTAATGCAGCTAAACGGTGTGAACTCTTTTGTGCAAAATACAAGTGTCGTCTTTAGTAGTTATCACAGTAGGATTTGTCTAACTTATAAAATAAGCGTACCGGCTCAAATAATATAAATTTAATAAACTTGCTCATTCGGATAATACTGGCGGTAAATTTGACAAATTATAAGTGAGTCTTACTAAATAAAGACCCAGTCGGTGGGGTTGGGAAATTAATGGAAATAACCCGCCACTTGTATTTGGTGTCAAAGAGTAGCAATATTGTCTCTCATATTAGCGTGAGTACAATCCTCACCACACAGCCACTTGAATCACACTTGTGACACACACCGGTAGTCGCGGTCGCAGCGCCAATATGGGACGTCCACTGGTCATGACGTCAATATATGACACTGCGCCGTCGGCCCGTGGTCAACTCCCAGTTGCGGCACGAAGCCGTAAGGTTTCTTCCACCAGCGTTTTGAGGTTGACTCCTTGTAGCTGCCATCAGCCTGTGTCCCGGTCGATCAGGTCGTTTCCGGTTCGATACCAGCTTTGTCGTTCTCAGCTTGTCTCCAGCGCTTGGTTACCGAAGTAACTGCTTTGATCTCAAGTCTAACCTACCCACGTTGTGACTTTGATCTTAGGTAGACGAAATCAATCAGGCGTCGGGCCGTAGTGCGAGCTGAATCCGGGGTAAAGGTGATACCGCACAAGCGTAAGTAAAAGAATAATAATAAAACAAACTCACGAGGTTCAAATATGTTGAGAAATAACAATTAACTTTATCTGTCTGTTGAATACAGGAGTGTGTTTCTCTCCCGGTCCGTTTCTATGGATTCGTGACACTTTTTACGTTTCTTAAGCGAGTTATGGTATCTTAAGTCGTTCGTCAATAAAAACTTGCTTTTGGTAGGAAGACTAAGTCAAAAAGGACGTGGAAATCTTTCGGTCAGCTCCTGCGAGGCTGGTCTCCAACTGCAACTCCGAACTCTCTTGAAACTCTGCCGAAAAAATCACTGACTTTGTTCATATGGACACTGACCAACTCCGGTTTGGAGCTTGTCGTAGTTTGGGTTCTTTGAAAATTCTTAATTCCCAACAAAAATTCTCTTTGTCCTCAGGACAGGAAAATTTATCATTTCCCATTTTTGGAAGCCAATCACTTTCTCGTCCGGAAGAAGAGGCCGGAGGAGAATTATCCCCCTAGACTTTTCCTTTCTCATATTGGTATCTCATACCAATCCTCTTAGTGGGTGTCAACAACTTCCCCGCCTTTCTCATATATTCACCTTCGCCTATCACTCACGCCACCACTTGGCCAATGATCTCTCAGCAGCGTGGGTGTGGTTAGACTTGGCCTTCTGAAAAATATCCTCCAAATAAAAAAAAAATCTCTTTTCTTTTCTTCTTTGCTATCGGCCAGAATTCTTATGAATCCCACGTGGCCATAATTAAATTTTTATTTTATCCAGAGCCACCCAAAATCCACTTAGCAGAATCTCTACCGACTCATTAATCACTGCTAGTCAACTTTTTAACTGGGTGGTCGTGTTCCACCTGAAAATCAAATTCTTTATTTTTCTCGTGTCTTAAAATTTTTGTATCACCAGCTGCCCACCTTCGGTGACATTAAGTTTGTCGTCAACAGTTTGAATAAGCAATAACAATGATCATATCAAGATCTGTATACATAACGGCTGGCTTTCTTCGTCGGAATCCAAGAATGAAAAATATTAATGGTATCTCTGATAGATAACCAATATTGATTTCTTCTGCCTGTATGCAGTTGACTGAAGCCGAAATTTTTTTATGGTCGCCGTGTGTGGTCGGTTTGTCATTCCTCCCCGAATTCTGTTTCCGTTGGCGCGTCACTATCTGATCATGACATTAATTAATTCTGACATAATCAGAAATCTGGCTTTCTCTTACGGATTTTCTGACTTCTGCGAAAAAGTATCTTTTTCGCAAATGAAAGTAAATCTTTTCCCATTCTTTTTTGTTTAAAAACAAAAAAATGTCGCTCGGTCTGTCTTTCAATATAGCTCTTTCTCGCCTCAAGTATTTCTCGTTTTTTGATTTCTATGCTTAATTAGTTAGCCAATTACCATAGCTAAATAGTGTCACACACTGACGCCAGATTTGCAAAACATAATCTTTTTCTATGTGCCGTGTCCCTTTAGGACGTGGGCAATCATGGCTCTCCACAATTCCCTGATTTTGTAGCACTAAGCAGTGCGTGTCTTTTTTTTTTATCTCTCCTAATCCCTGTTCTCCCATTAATTTACACAAGCCAGTTAGATAGGTTATAGGCTGCTTTCTTGGCTCTCTTGACTGCAATACGTTCTTTGAGTGTCAAATTTTCCTAGTCCTCTTTCCTCATTATGTGCCCTTGAAATTTCATTTTTTGTTTCTTTCTGATTCTAAGTATAGGTGTCCTTTTTATTTTCATTTTCTCTAAAATTTTGTCGTTGCTCACATTTTCAGCCTATGGTATTCTTTACATCCTTTTGTAGAACTATATTTCTGTTCCTTCACGTCTTTTCTGCACCTGTGTGGAGATGTTTAGTATTTACTACTATATAGGTGGACTGATATTATATAACAGTTCAGTAGTCTTTTTTTTTCTAACGAAATTTTCCTGTTTTATACATTGCTTATCTTTCGCCATTCCCATGCAAATTCGTATTTCGGGGTCACATTTCCCTTCTCTGTTAAACACTTCCTAATACTTCTCTCTCTCTCTCTCTCTCTCTCTCTATATATATATATATATATATATATATATATATATATATATAATGTGTGTGTGTTTCGTTAAATACGACCTACAAGGCACTGCGATTAAGCTTTTTACTGACTCTTTCTTGTGTTCGTGCAAGTGTTTTATTTTCTGGGCACAAAGTGTATAAAAAAAGGACCCATTTAAAGAGACACTAAAACCTACCAGAATCCATTTGAATCATACTAGTACAAATATAATAGCCTCATCATCATGCAAAAAAATAGATTACAAATTATGAAAACCCTAATAATAAAAAAAAAAGGAAAAGCCAACACTCAATAACATTAACTATGAATATGGCCACAATGTTCGGAAAATAAAACATTCCAATAACTTTAGACATTTACATAAAAAAACACATATGTAGTAAAAAAATTAAAAAAATGAAAACCGCACTTGATAATGGCGAAAAGAATAGCCGAAAGCTCTCGGATATGCAGAATTGTTGGAAAGTTTTTATACACTTTGTTTCTAGAAAAAAAAACACAAGAAAATGAAATAATGAAAAAAATAATGAAATAAAAATTTTAATCGCATTACCTTTTCATCCGTCTTCAACGAAACATACATAAAAGAGTGATTGCTACCTAAATACACAATTATCATATATATATATATATATATATATATATAATAAAATTATAGTTTTACGGCATGCTATATTTATGGGCAAAAACGCTATGCAGCATGTATACAACGTGTGCATGTAAGAGTGGACGCTGAGGTCAGCACAAAGTGGCTACATTTTGTTTCATGCTTCAAAGCAATCTTCAGGACAGAAGATTTGTTCAAGCATAAAACAGACGCGGTGTTGACCTCAGTATACACTTATATATATATATATATATATATATATATAGAGAGAGAGAGAGAGAGGGGGGGGAGAAAGAGGAGAGAGACAGTGATAGAGAAGGATAGATAGATGTATTACAACTCGGTATGTTTAGTTCATGAATTACTGACGTTATATGTCATGATGGCTTATAAAGTCATGAGGTTTTCTAATTTATTTGAGTATAATTTAATGTCTGGAATTTGTCTCAATTTATAACCTAATTTATAAAAATTTGACATTTCGTGACGTGAACTGTATTCGAATAATAATTCCTGAAATCCAAAGACTTCTGGAATAAAGAATAACTAATTTACTACATATTTAGTAAACAGAAAAATATTATCTTTATATATTTCAAAGTTGTCTTTCTTGGCGTTTGAGTTTTCACATAAACTTATATATATATAAGATTTTATTACCCTAGTCAATATTTTCGCAATAAAATTGGTATTTAAGAAACTGACGTAAGTAAAATGTTCAGAATATCTGAAATTAAAAAAAATGTTGGTCTGACCTAGTTTTGATTTCATCAACGATATCTTGTTTCTGTTAATACGGATAGATATTTGTAGCTTTTCATAATTTATTCGATATCATTCAAGAAAGGTAGAATTACAGAAACAGGCTCAAGATATTTAGATTTTGTCAAAGAGATTAGGGAACTGGAACAGAAAAAAAACTTATAGGTACCTAGGAATTAGCATATACACGATGGATACACCATACCCAAATGAAGGACAAGGTAAAAAAAAAGAAAGCTACAGGTGTCTAATACAGAATACCGATATGAATTAAAAAAAAATAAATAAATAAAAAATAAACAGAATATCAACCATAAGCACCTTGTATTTCCCCGTGGTTCAATACAGTTTCAACATTCTTAACTGGACCATAGCTGACATTAAGCGAATGGACGCTATAATGAGAAACCACCACAGGCATCATCCCAAGGTTAATGTTGATCGTCTGTATGCGCCCAGATCAGAAGGAGGCAGAGGATTAATTCAACTGGAACTGTATTACAAAACTACAATAATTGGCATTCAAAGATATCTGGGAACTACAAGAAGACTGGGTGATGATACGTGTCAAAGAACATGAAAGAAGTAAAAAACCTTATTCAGTAATAAATTAAGCCAACAAGTTGAAAATGGAGTTTCAAATTGGTGAAGAAATGCAGCTTCAAAATACTTAGAAAAGGAAACAAATGCAAAAGCAAATGCAACCGACCAGATACAGAAACAATGGCAAGATAAACCTCTTCACGGTCAATACCCTGCCCGTACCAAACAAGCTGATCTAGACAAACATCATACCCATCAGTGGTTAAGTAGTGAAGGGTTAAAAGCTGAAACTGAATGATTTATTCTTGCTGCACAGAACTAATACTTAGTCACTCGAAATTACCAAGCATAGTGAAAAATTGTGTTAGCCCAAATTTCAGATTCTGTGATAAATATCCAGAAACAATTAATCTACTATCATGTTGCCCGGTATTGGCACCCACTGAATATAAAACTCGACATGACAGAGTGGGGCAAAATCTACACTGGAATATATGCTATTTTTCGCAATGGAAACTACAAGAAATTGGTATGAACATCATCCAGACCCAGTTACGAAGATAGGACCTGTAACAATTTTATGTGACTTTACAATACATACAAACAAAACAAAGCTAATCGCCCAGACATCGTGATTAGTGATAGCAAAGACAAAATGTACCTTCTTATTGATATGGCAGTCCTTGCAGACTGCAATGTATCTTTGAAGATCTTCAAAAAACTATCAAAATACAAGGACCTTGAAATCGAAATCTCAAAAATGTGGTACATGAGGACATCAGCAATTCAAATTTGTAGTTGGATCCCTCGGATTGATTGTAAAAGATTACAATAGACTTATTGAAGAGATTTCTGGTTATCCATCCGTTAAAGAAATACCAAGAATTGTGCTCACAAGTACAGGCCACATCTTACGAAGGACTTTATCGGTGTAAAATATGTGTGATCTTAAGGATGTTTTTCTCTCAAAAAATTCTCAGTGGAAAATGTCATAATGCCATTTCTGACCTTAGGTCTTTGTTCAGGACCCGGAAAAAATGAGTATAGACCAGAAATCAAAGGAAATATGATAATAATAATAATAGTAAAAAATTGTACTCACAAGTACAGAGCACACCTTACGAAGAACGTTGACTATGTAAAATGTACGTGATCATAGGTTTTTGGTTATTTAGTTTTTACAAAAATGATCAGTAGATGTCATGAAGCCATTTTATGCCTTAGGTCTCTGGTTGAGGACCGGGAGGAAATGTGTATGCAACAGAAACCAAAAGAAATAATAATAATAATAATAATAATAATAATAATCACCACCTCATTGATATTACGTCGTAGTTCACTAACCTTTACTTTGTTTCTAACTAAACTTTTCTGTTTCTTAATATTTAACACTAATTTGTGTCACACAGAGAAACTATAACATGCATACAACAAGCGGTGTGAAAGGGATGAAAAGAAAGAAGGTTTTCCTTGTAATATTTTCCAGCGGGAAAATGACAGGTCGGTGGTGTCTTTTATGTTGTTAGATTATGATGGTTCCTCTGTTTATCCTACCGCCGTGGGCTTGTAACGTCCGTCTTCTCCGTGGGCTATATAGCAGTTTTTCATCGGCTGACACGTCATGTCTCCAGGCGGGATAAAAAGCAAATGAGTTTCGTCATTCTATGAAATGATGTCACTCACCAGTCGTCATGTGAACCTCATGACTTCATCTCAACGAAAAAGAGATAATCGTCATTTGCATCCGTGCATATATGGAATCCCGTTAAAAAATTGTAGAAAAATTCAGTAGATTTAAGAGATATAAAAAATAGTAAAAAAACAGACACGAGTTACAAATTAAAATTTCAACATTAGCATTTATTAATAAATCAGCGATATTATCTTAAACTCCATTCAAGATGTCAAAATGCAGGCGACCATATGTGTATTGTTTGCTACGAAATTGAATGCCCACTTTAGAAAATGATTAACAATATTTTATGTCCTAAAAATGGACATTACAAAATTGTGAAATATATTTATTAACCAATACACGTCCAAGGTTAGTAAATTTTCCTTTTAGCTTCCATGATCAATTGTTTTTCTTATAAATACCGTCGCGTAATTTGACAAAAAACAGTTTTCAATTTTTCAGTAAACTATTGACCAGGGTTTGTAAGCAATAATTATTCCTCACATTTTCGTATAATTATTGAGATTAAGTAACTACTTACGAACATTTCGTTTTTTTAAATATTTCATACAACACGAAAAACATACGAACGGAAATATGTAAATAAAGCGAATCGTAATAGTAGTACAAATAAGGTCAACTGATAACTATTGCCTTTTGTTACGATCACGCAACACATATAGAGGCATACACAACATCAGGTAAATACATTATTTCGCATATAGTTTTTCACTCATAATAACGCAATTCATTTCTGTTATAAAAAAGAAAAACAAAATATTTTTCGTTGAATTTTGGTTGCGAGAAATTTATAACCTGTTTCCTTCAACTTGAAAGAAAACAAAGATTGCTTTTATACACATTTATAAAAAAAAATTTAAATTTGTAGAGGTGTGTTTGAAGATTGTTTCTTTTCTTCGCCTTTCGCATGCTTTTTCTTCTACATATACTTATTATAGAAAAATTTAATCTTATTAAATGAGAGAAACACGTTATACTATATATTTAAAATCAGTTCACACCAAGCAAAGCGATAATGCCATTAAGATTCATGGGTCTACAGGGAGTGAAAGGGAATAAGAAGACGTTAAAAGGAACCGGTAACTTAATCCTAAACAGGAATCAAAGATAAACTTCTACGCCTGTTCGAAAGACTGGAGAGGAGTATGAAGCAGACGATAGGCAAACTTATCAACTATTAAATATCTACCTGAATTAATTGTTCTATTACGTGAGCGTCTCTTTTACATTATTGAACTTTAATCAGTCTTTCATTCATTAATTTTTCCTAAATTATCTACTGTTTTAACATTGTTATTCATGATTCCAAAATATATTTAATTGAATATTGTTAGCCACTGCCTTATATATCCCTTTTAAGTATCGTAGTTTTTCTATTGGATTAGTCTTTGGAGATTCTGGCTCTTAATTTTTCTTTTTCTATGAGATGTGTACCTTCAGTTTGTTTGGCGATCATGGCTCTATACAATTTCCTATCTTTTGTAGCTCTTAATAAATTTTGTCTTTTTGCTATCTCTCCTAAACCTTGTTCTGCCATTTATTTACTCGAGCTAGCGAGGTAGGTTTTGCCTTGTTTTTCTCTTGCCTTCAATCTGTCCTGTGAGTATCAAATTTTCCCAGCCCACTTTCCTCACTGTGCTCCCTAGACATTTCAACTGTCTCTTCCTTATGTTAAGTATAAGTTACATTTTGTTTACATTTTCTCTAAAGCTTCGGCGTTTCTCACATGTTCGGTTCATGATATTCTCAACATCCTTCTGTAGAACCACATTTCTGTTGCATCAAGTCTCTTCATGTGGGAGGAAATTGTCCCGTAATCACTCTCATATAGGAGGACTGATATTACGAAATATTTCAGTATTTTTTCATTGTTTCTAACGAAATTTTTCTGTTATTTAATATTTTGCTTAGCTTTTCGAAGGCTATCATCATGTATCTTCGGTTTGCAGTGTTGTACTTTCCGTCCTCTGTTAAAACACTTCCTAGATTTTTGCACTGGTTTGTTTATGGTATTTCCAATTTGTAATTTGCATAGTGGGCTGCCCATTTTGCTAGCAAACATGCATTCAATCTTCTTGCAATTGATGTTGTTATGGTAATTTACCCACGCATGGACTCTATCAGCTATAAATAGGAGCAGGTACTGCCTTTTGGAGAGGGACGCTCTGACAGTCGGACCGATCATTCTTGCTCTAACAAACCCGCATGTATATGTTTGTATTACTGTTTCTGTTAATATATTTGTTTAACTCAGTTCCTTTCTTGTGTCTTTATTTCTGGTCCTAACAAGGCCACAACAGATGTTTAGTCCTTTCTTCTCATACCTGTTTGATTTTGGTAATTCCAATTTGTAATTTGTATGTTGGGCTGTCCCTTTTGCTAATAACCAAACATTCTGTTATCTTGCAATTGATGTTTAGTCTTTTCTTCTAGCTTTCCTTCACTTCTGTATGAGTTCTTATAGTTTCCTTTCTCTGTCTGATTGTGTCCACCAATAATAAAATCTTGACATTCCATTAATTTTTTCTCATGAAATCTTAATAAAATATTTTTATTATATAGGAATAAAGTGTCGTTGCCGACATTTGACTGGCGATCCCATTTTTAAATTAAGTAGACCACGTGACCACTGAGGATACGCACAAGTAGGAAGTCGCGTGACGTCTAAATGATCTGCATTTCTATTCTATCCTCTATTTCCATTGGTATCGTTATTTCTAGTCTATCCTCTATACTATACGGACCGCTATTCTTTACTTTATTCAATATAATATTTCTCTATTCGGATCGCTATACGAATTACTGTTCGAGCGAGTATTATCGAGCAAGTACTATTAGTGCGAGTGTTATTCGAAGGCATCTGACAACAGTATTATTGAACGGCGTTACTATAGTTGTATCGGCGATTACAAAGTCTCTACTACAACGAGCATTACAAAAGTGACAACGAGTATTCGTTAACATCACAAAAGTGGCAACGAGTGTTCATTGACATCACAAAATATTGAAACCCAAAATATATCAATGGGTAGCGTCGAATGTTTTATTTTGAACCCTCGATCACTATAAATGGTGGCGAATTCTTCTCCACATAACTGAAGTCCAATATTAGAAGCAACACTTTTGAAGGGATTTCATATCCACTCATAATTTCTGTGCTCAATGACCGCAAATAATAATCGATGTTTTCGTCATTACTTCATCCATAAACATATATATGTATGCCGGCCAGTATTTCGCGGCACACTTGAGAGGATCGCGCAGCACATTAATGTGCCACGGCATAGTGACTGAGAATCTCTGCGCTAATGTAAAACTTCTTGGTTAGAAACTATCAATGAATATCAATATTCTTGTAAAATCCTGCTTATCTAAAGTTTAATTTTAAGAAAGTTTAGTTCCTAAAGCCTGGATTTACTTTTAGCTAATATATTTGAAGATTTGCGTAGACAAAAATCTTCCATGTAATTCTCCTTCAAAAAGGTTTCTATAAATTATCAATATTTCTATCAGCTATCAGATATCAATTCCTATCAAATATCTCGTTACTTTCCGCCAGTGGCAGCTGTTTTGTGCAGTCGAGTCGAGCACAGAGAGAAAGAGACGGTTTGTCTTATATTGCTGGAGCCAGGTTAGAATTTCAGAAAGTTTCAGAACTGCTGTTAAGTTAGGAAAAATTTAAATCATACACGTTTTTTTTTTATGAAAGGTGGGCACTAGACATTTACAAATCGAAATAAACTGGGAAAGTGAAAAGTAATTTTATAAGTACCTTAACGCCCCCTACAAAACTGCAATCATCTTAAAAAAATATAATACTTCGCTTGAAGCTTAAAGAACCGAGAAAGTTTTATTTTTTGCAAATTTCTAAGAACTTTTGTAAAGCGAATTCAGCTTCGAGACGATTTCTTTTTGTCAAGAACTTTTCAAATTTACAGGTAAAGTAACTTACCTTTGCTGAAAAAATCAAAATCTAAGACGTGAAACTCTTGCCATCTGAAAACGTTTATATTTAGATTATCTGAGATATTGAAAAGCACCTTTTGTCCATAATTTAAATCTGCCTACCTACTAGCGACAGGCAAGCAAGGACTTTTGTTCTTGGACCATTTTTTGGTTTCTGCAGACAGAAAGATTCTGAAGAATAAGGAGATTTTGAAATGATTATCATCATTTTTCCTCACGTTTCTAGAATCATCTGAGAGAGAGAGAGAGAGAGAGAGAGAGGAGTGAGAGAGAAAAGAGAGAGAGAAAGGGACAGAGAAAGAAAGAGAGAGTGAAAGAGACAGAGAGAGAAAGATAGAAAGAGAGAGAAAAAGAGAGAGAAAAAGAGAGAGAAGAGAGACAAAGAAAAGAGAGAGAGATTTAAAGAAAGACAGAGAGTGACAGAGAGATGAAAAGAGAGAGTGAAAGTGAGAGAAAGTGAAAGAGAGAGAGAGAGAGTGAAAGGGAGAGATAAAGAAAAGAGAGAGGAAGAAAGGGAGAGAGAGACAGACAGAGATAGAGTGTAAAATAAAAAAGAACGAGACAAGAGAGCGAAAGAGAGAGTAAGAATGAAAGAGAAAGAGAGAGAGAGAGAGACAGAGTGAGAAAGAGAGAGAAAGAAATAGCTATAGAAAGAGAAAGAGAGAGGGAGAAAGATTAATTATTCCAAACTATTTTCCATCTATTAATTCTCAAGTGAATTAGTTTATTCTGTTAATTCATCTCTTTGCACGGCGCACTTAGTGGCTCACTAATGGTTTTAATAAATATATTAAAACGTTTATTAGGAGATGCTTTTATATACTAGCATACTAACAAACACCAAATGATATTCAAAAATAAAAATACCAATCAATCATTATCATTATTAAACCGATAACCGGGTAATATCGTAGCGTTGTTGCACAGCTAAAAACCCGGTCAGTTCTATTCACGCATCTCGGTTGAAAGTCGAAGAGGTATTTATTCATGCTTAGCGTTTCTACGGCGAATAAATCTGACGGTGTCCAGCCCACCCCTCTCCAGCTTAAGTCAAAGCCAATGTCCTAAAACTTGAATGTTTTGCCTGGTCACGGACACGGGGCCATTGACTCAATCACGTGAAACTCCTGCTCTGTCCATTAACTTGAATCTAAGAAACCATACCATCACCGCACTGACTGTAGATATAGATATGGAATTCAGTCTAGCCCATTGTGCTAGAAGTCCGTTTACCCTACACGAATTTCATCCACCAATGTTTATAATCCTGATAGCTATCTAGCAACACCCTTACCAAAAGATTCGTCAACTAAGGAGTCAAGGCAATGTAGTATTTATTATGCTGCACCGGTTTATATACACAGAGGCAAGGATGTCATTCGTTTATCAAGGCTTGTAAATTTGAGAACCTTCATGAATGTTCATCAGGTGACTGAAAAGTCAGTCAAAGCGTGTGGAGGTCACAAAGTGTCATCATTCAAAGTTTGGTGTAAAGGAATGTGAGTGAGTAATCAATAGTAATCAAGTATAGTTTTTCTTTGTGTTTCTTTTAATTCATATATATATATATATATATATATATATATATATATATTTCTTATGCAGAATTATATTAGAACATGCACATATCCACTACAAAACAAAAATGTACAATTTTGTAGTGGATATGTACATGTTGTAATGTAACACTGGATAATAAATAAATAAATATTATTTTTTTTATTGAGCACTAATATTAAATGTTTTAAACGCTGAGATCTTACTGTTCGTTCTTATACACTTCTCTCTCTCTCTCTCTCTCTCTCTATATATATATATATATATATATATATATATATATATATATAAATGGTATCAATATGGCTAAACGCCAAAAACCTGGAAAAATAAACTCAGTTTAGTCATTTTTAGATGTTAAACACTTTGTAGGATGGACATACACACACACACAGACACACACAACAAACCACCCATCCACCCATCCACCCACCCACACACACACACACACACACACACACACATTATATATGCCCATCCCACAAAATGTTTAACATCTAAAAAAGACTAAACTAATTTAGTTTATTTTTTCCAGGTTTTTAGATAAGACTTTTAGCCATATTGATTCCATTTTTCGTAAGAATCACTGAAAAATGCTTTGATCATTCAGCTTAAAATAGAACAGGTTAAAATTGTTTTGTGTCAAACCTACTGCCTGGAATGAGGAATGGTGACTGGAAAAAGATCATTCAGTCGTTCAGTCGTTCAGTAATGGTACCAACATTTATAAACTTGCTTCCATCTTCAAATTCATTACAGAACCACGAATGGAAAGGTGAATAAGTTTTAAAAAGGAACAGTAGAGAGGAAAACTGGATCAGGAGGTCACAACAGCAAGAAGGGTCGGCATTTCACACTTATATCTAAAGAGATCAATAAGAAAAGATCCAACTCAATCTATAAGACGGTTGGTAAGTAAGAGAGGAGTTTCAGTTATGACAGTTCAAAGAGCAGTGAAAAAAAACCTTGTAAATGAAATCGTACGTGAAACCTGAAAGGCATCATTTTACTCCAAGATAGAAGGTTAAAGGGCGAAAATAATCTTGAAGAAGTTGGAAAATCATCCTGGAATAATATATATATATATATTTGAACTTTATATCAGTCTTCAATCGATCCTTAGGTATGAACATGTCATTTTCGTTTATGATCGATTTCATCACGATACTTCTGCTAAGCTTAGAGAGTAATTTACAGAACAAAAGTGTTGTAAAAACCTCGGAGAATCCAAGTAAGATATATTTAATCATTCCTAAGATACAACGGTTCATAGCTTAATCTAACAATCTGATAATTTTGATGTTACACGATTGGGACAGTTTTGCTGTTACACTCGATATATATATATACACACACACACACACACACACACACACACACACACACATATATATATATATATATATATATATATTATTTTAGTGTTTCATCCCAAGCAAGGCGGGAAACCACTAGGACGCAAGGTTACAGAAGATTTGGAGCAAGATCAGTTAGGAGTGATAGAGGAAAGGATGAGGAGAAGGATGGTGGATAGATCAAGGCAACTGGAGATGTCGATTGACATTACATTTGAATAGTTGGAGATTATAGCTCTCAGGGAAACAGGAATAGGGAAGGGAGTTCCACAGGCGAGAGGTGCGAGATATGAAGCTATTGGAGCAGAAGAGCCGGCTACATTTAATAGTTTTAACGGTGAGAGCGGGATACCAGCCTCGTAGGACGCTTGAATTCATAAAGTCTGGGAACCAGCAAATGCAGCCCTTCGGAGAAATTACCATAAAGGTATTTGTAAAAAAGACAGAGAGGGGCGACGGTGCGTCTGTGAGAAAGCGACTGTAGACGAGATGCCAGATCAGGGCCAATTATATTGCATATATATATATCGTCGACTTACGATCATTATTTTCACGGCCGGTCGCAATTCGATCTGATCGTATGTCGCCCTTTTGCAATCTTATTTTCTTTAGGCATCATTGTGCTTTTTTACTTGTTAAGGTTTCTTTAAGTTTGATGCCATTTTGCATCTTCTCTCTACGCGTTGCTTTGTTTCTTATTTTTATTTTCGTCACGTTTAAGTCAAACACTGCATACTATAATACAGTTGGTTTAATATTTGATGAACATACAATATACAGGTGCAAAAAACACAACAAAAAATAGTTGCATAACATACCAACGTACATACAAATACAGAACATCTTATTATGTGTTAGTGATTGGTTGTGGATCTACGATGTCATTAACTGGGTCAGGGCTCATGGTAAGCAATTCGCGGTCCTATTCATAATGTCAGACAGTCGTAAGTCGCATAAGACGTAACACACATATATATATAACACACACACACACATATATATATATATATATATATGTATATGTGTGTGTGTGTGTGTGTGTGTGTGTGTGAGCAAAGATATAGATCCGACAGTATGAAGAAAAATATATACGGAAAAAACAAACAAAAATCCTTATATACGATTATGCTGTTTTAATGTTAATATGTCAACGTCTGACGTTTCGGTCTAATAAACCATCTTCAGGACATATTCATAAATTATAACATTATCAATACAACATTAGACCGAAACGTCCGACGTTGACATATTAACATTAAAACAGCATAATTGTATATAAGGAGTTTTGTTTGTTTTTTTCCGTATATACTTTTCTTCTCACGCACACACACACATATATATATATATATATATATATATATATATATATATATATATAGTTGGAGATTATAGGGAAACAGGAATAGGAAAGGGAGTTCCATAGGCGAGAGGTGCGAGATATGAAGCTATTGCAGCAGAAGAGCCGGGTACATTTAATAGTTTCAACAGTGAAAGGGTGAGAGCGGGAACAGTAGAGAGGAACCATGAATGGTAAGGTAAATAAATTTTTCCAAAAATGCTCATGTATGGTCAACTTGACAATGGTCATCGAAACGTGGGTCGGCCTTTGCTTAGGTACAGGAACAAGCTGAAAAGTAACCTCTTAGCTGCGAATATAAATCACACTACCTTTGAGAACATCGTAATTGATCGTAATGAATGGAAGATTACATGCTACAATGGCATCAAGAACAAGGCAGCATCAAACATTGTCAAGCTTCGTCAAACTAATGAAAGAAATAAAATATCTGCTGCTGTTCCAGCCATATACTCCAAGAATCCACATTCTTGCACAATCTGTGGGCTTCTTTGCAAATCACTGGCAGGACTGAAATGTCACATGCGACTCACACACAAGGTTAAATAAACAAAGTTTTCGGAACCTCATACGTCGTCCGAAACCGATCATATATATATATATATATATATATATATATATATATATATATATATATATATAAAGGCACGTGTGTAACGAATGCACGGACACGATAGTGGAAATAATCGATTTTTCGTTCTTTTACGGCAGTTTTCATGTAGTTTGCGGTCATTTTTTACTGGCCAGAGCGAGAGCCAATAGCTGGCTCCCACGAATAGGAAGGAAGATTCTATTAGCCAGCATCAGAGCCAACAGCTGACTGACACGAATGTTAACTAGCATGCTAGCATGCAAAAAAAAATCGATAACTGCATTCGTCACAAGTGGGAGAAAGTTAAATCTGCATGGCACTTTACTCCAACTGGCTCATTCGCTTGCTTAAACTCAACGTTGATTCTGATTCCGCAGAACTAGGTTGGGTGTGAAAAAGTATTTGTTGTTAACATTCTTTTTTCATTCGGTTTTTCCAGTTACGGAGTCCTTTTTTAAAGCTGATCGTTTTGTGTTCATTTTGTTTAGTTCTTTTTTCGTAACAGATTTAATGTTTAGTATAGAGCTTAGAAAAAAAATCACAGTGTGAGACAGGCAAGAAGTAAGGCATGTTGCAACATCAGCACGGCAAAGGGCACTCCTTTAAAGGCAAGGAAGGGCAAAAATATTTTAAGTCAAGTGATAGCGATTGCTGTATGAGTCGTACGATTTTTGAATCAAGCACGGGCAACGCTGGGCCATGCTGTTAATATATATATATATATATATATATATATATATATATATATGTGTGTGTGTGTGTGTGTGTGTGTGTGTGTGTGAAGTATTGATGGATAATGACCAGGAAACACACGTGTTATATTTAACGAAACAAGATAAGAAATTTATTTAAAATTCACATATTTGATTTTGTCAGTAGCTTGTTTCTGGAAAAGGAATCAAATGTTTAAAGATCGTAGTTTCTATGAATTGTCAAGCAAAGACAATGTTCATATTAAATCATGTTTAAAATAAATCGAGAGAGTTCGTTTTTGAAATGAAAGTTATACGGTTGTATTCAACATGAATGAAAAGATATATTTTAAGGTACTTTGGTGTTGATACAGTTCTTTGAAATTGACCTGCTCTCATTAAAGGCTGATAGTGTATCAGCGTGTAATTTGACCCCAGCGTTATGCAGACGCGTGGAACTCAGGCTTTCTGCCACCTGCTTTCTATTTTACTCTCTCTCTCTCTCTCCCTCTCTCTCTATCTATCTATCTATCTATCTATCTTTGCCTTGATTCAACATTCTCTGCCTATTTATATTAAAAAGCGATTTCACATTGGCTCGTTACTTTTTCTCAGCTCGTAAAATAAATTTTCGTATAGGCTCGTTAAACTTTGCCTTGGTCTTTTCTTCAGTCCGGAGCCATTACCGTTTTCTATTGCTCAAAATAAATTTTCGCATAGGCTCTCGAATTTGAAAACAGGGACAAAAAGGAGTTATTTTTATTTCGCATTCATCACATTTATATATATGCAGCATATCTCCATTCAAACATAATCCATTGAATAATATAGACATATTGTGTCTGCTTATTTTTCCACTAATCCTTTCCAGTTGTCTAATCAGTATATTGATATTAAGATCAAATCCATCAAGGAAAGCACCGTAGAATTTTTAAAAACAAGTACTTTTGATTTTTTCTAAGATTTTCTTCAGGGCTAATTTACCAAGACAAACTTATTGTAACTAATTGTTTACTTGTTGTAGTTATGGCATTTTTTGCAAAACATGCGTTTCAATATAAGGAGCTGAACCAAAATTGGTAAAAATGAAAAATGGCATTAAAAAGTTATAAGCAGTTTAATATTTTGCTGCTATATTCGTAGTAGATTTTGTATGTCTTTTATTGCTTGATTTATATATATATATATAATAGTTAAGCTTCCTATTTTATTGTCTTAATTGTTTTTCACCGATAATATAGAAAAGACACTGATTGTTGCTTTGCAATGCGAGATATGATTTCAGTTTTGTTTCAAATTTCGAAAGTCCAATGTTGCAATTGAAGTATGAATAAGAAAAAATGACAAAACCTGATACCAGACACAATGGCAAAAGTATAATCCCGATATAAAACTCCTGGTTATATGTCGCGTAAACCATTTTCTGTAAAATCGTTTACAGTGTATGATAATAGTAATATATTTAGCAACCGATTTACAATTAGCCTACAATAAACCCCTATTCTGTCAGGGATATTTTTTTTCGATTCCATTTCATCTTTTCCCAATTCATTTTCCGTTAAAAATGTGAAGCAAAAAACAAAATCGGTTATGTTTTTTCTCAAATAAATTTATTTCCACTTCTCTTCTATACAAAAAAGCAATATTAATGACTGTATATTATTCATATAATATCACTATTCTCTTCATGAGAGTTTCATTTGATACTGATCAATAATTATCCCTTCATGTCGATGTATAATTAATTTATTGAAATATTAGTTCAGTATTTTTATGGCATAAATAATGAGCTATTAATGTACAGAGAAAAAATTAAATTCGCTTGCAAGACAGTTTTACGTTTATTGTCGATATCATTAATTTTTGACACATTGAGAGTCGGCCGTGATTAGAAAACCCACAAAATCAGGTCCTAAATGATTGAATCTCAGACTGAAAAGAATGTTTCTTTATCAACATCAGTAAAACTCAAAAAGTAAGAACTTCAACGAAACCGACTGGTCACAAATAGGAAATACTGTAAATAATTAAGCGAAAACTTTCAGGATCGAGTGCCACTTGATAGGAAGGTAGGAAATTCCAGTCGTAGGCTTATATATGCAGACTTACAATCAGAGTAAATCAGTTACAAACCAGCCGTTGTGAGTTAACGATCCGTCCGTCCATAGATAGATAGACACAGCTAGAAAGCTGTGCGTGGTGAGTAATGAAAGAGAAACGGTTACAGTAAGAGAGATGGAGAATCGTAGAGATTTGGAGGTATCGCTGGCCAAAGAGAGTATCTTGTCCGTTAATCTGTCGTGAGAAAAAAACCCGTAGCAACAACAAAAATGTCTCACATGTCACCTACCTACAGCCTGGTTGCGCCAGGTAAATCTATGAACAAATGAGAGTATATTGCCCTGACTTTCTTTTACCTTCCGTTCCGTTGTGAATGTTCACCGGGCCTTTTCTAGTTTTTCGTCCCACCGACGCAGATGGGAGTCCAGTTGATGTGACGATGACACATTTGCGAAAATTAAACCTCCAATAAGGTTAACCGTTTAATATTTTTACGGGACACTGAAGGCGCATTGCCTTCAGTTTTCTATAGAATAGGAAAAGATACCTTCCAAACAGTAAGCAATGTACTAAGAATCAGAAAAAAATATTTACTGGAACTAAAGTAAAAAGAGTTGAACTGCTATGTAATATTAATCTTCTTATATGACAGTGAATGCTGGCCATTTTCCGCACAGATGAAGAAGAGACGTGAGGTACATGAGAATACCATCGACAGAATATGTAAGCAATGATGAAATTGTAAGGAAAATGGGAAGAAATAGACACTTGCACTTAGAATCAGAGAAAGTGTTGAAAATTCTTATCGTTAGGGAATGTAGTTCCTTATGGAGAATTTATTACGGCAGTGCAACTAAAATCCTTGAAAATGTATAACAGATTAGCCGAAAGCGCTCGGAATATAAAAAAAACGCCTGAATGATTTCTGCACTCATTTTAAGCAGAAAAGTAAACACTTGTTCACATACAGGAAAGATCTAATAAAAAAGAATAATTAACAAAAGTATCCTGCCAGTATTGAATTAATAAAACATGTATTAAAGAGGGATTGCTACCCAAGTAAACAACTATCATCTTCTGTTATGAGTTAAAATCATTGTACCGATTGACTACATCCTATCAGTGACATCATTTATTACATAATCGAGTTCTGATATTTACCATTCATCAATTGACCAGGTAATAATAAATACGGATGCATTATCTATCCTGGAGTGTGTCGATTTTACAAGCACACAAATTAAATAATGACAAAAATGTAGAGATAATGTACAGTGAAAAACATTCAATATTAAGTTTTCAGGGAGATGCTGAAAATTCCTCGTCCCGATCCACTTTCAAAAACACGATCAACTGAAGTAAAGGCTTCAAGATCAGAAGGGGAAGTTACCAGCACCTCCTCAGACTAAGAATTTCCGAACAAGAAAACCAATTGTGTTTGATATTCTATTTAAATACAGTCTATTATATTTTCTTTGCATAATTCCAGAAATAAATTTCTTTTTTGGTTTGAAGCCCTAAATGAACTCTGATATCAGCATAAAAAGAAATGAACATGAACTAAATAATGAAATAATTTCTTTGCGTTTTTCAGAACGTTCTCTGAGAGAGCCACTGAAAAAAAAAGGAAAAATTCCTGAACAAACGAGAAATATTGTATTTATTTTGTGTAGAATTTTACTATCATTGCCTGTAAATCTTTGTGCGCGTGTGTATATATGTGTGTGTGTGAAATCTGAAAAAAAACACGCATAGTAAAAGTTTCCTTGGTTACACATCAAGTGCAAAAAGGTTATTGTGATAAACAAACCAAGAATAATGCAAAAAGGTTGTTAAAATAAGATGCTTGTCAGTGATTAAACCCACAAGATGGAGAATAACTACCGGCAAAATTAGTTAAATATCTGATCTTAGAATTTTATGCCAATGAAGAAGACAAAAGAATATTTTAATCAAATCGTAGTTTTAAAACATTAAGCAGGAAATCTGAGACTACTTGTCCGAATAACATATGAAACCTTCATTAATGTTAAGATGTTTAATAAGAAAACCCGAAGAATACACTAATTGAAATGCAGTGATAAAAATATAAAGATTGACTATATTAACAGGGACAATGTTTCGCAGAGTTTCTGATGATTAAGAGGAATAAAGAACACTTCATCGTCATTTCAGTAACAAAACTAGTAAAGATACTAATTGAAAGACACCTTAAATGATACAATGCTGAAGTACATAACCAAAAACTTGTTTTAAACATTCCAACAATTCGAGACAATATAAGAATTATCAATGTATATTTATTTATATATTTCCCGTCCAATTTCAACGTAAGTTAGTTAATTTATGAGTGACTAGCAGTAGAGCCCGGCGTTGTCCGGCGATGTAACAGCAAGAGATAGATCAAGTATCGACCATCATAAAGACTGAAAAATAAAATTGACAAAGATTATTGTTTAAGGTTGACGGACACGCATGTCTTAATTATTTTTATTTATTTATTTATTTTTTTGTTTCTTTGATTTTTTTACGAATTCGTCACACCTAAACTCAAACAAAAACATTGTTTTCAATCGTTATGAGTCTACCGATTGAACAGAATTTTATTATAAACACTTGTCTTGTAAATGGAAGTTTTAAAGCATTCTGAATGTAAAAATAAAAAAAGTGTGCAAGACAATAAGAAACACTACCTGCCAAAAAAAAAGAAGTGAAGTTTTGTTGAAATCGGTTGAAAAATGTAGGAAATCCGATCCAATATATAAACGAACACACACACACACACACACACACACACACACACACACACACACACACACACACACACACACACAACCTGGGTTTTATAATAAGTATGATAAATTCCTTTAGTCGTTTTAATTCATCGATGCCACAAAATATTTAACCGCATTTAAACAGAACTAATTCCCAAGCAAAATGAATCGCTTAATTATTCAGTTAATTTTTAATGCATTTCTTAGATTGAAGTGCTCTTTCTCCAAGGCTTTCATGTGAGGCACTTAGATACCTTTGTCTATTAAGTGATCGTCTTGTTTCAATTAGGTTTTAAATATGCTTTGTCGTCACCGTCTTTCTCATTCTATTGCTAAACTTTTTTTTCCAAGAGATAATTCCACTTCACTGTTATATTAAACACATAAAATTTATACCATGAAAAGATACTGCGTAAAACGCGATTTATATAATAACAAGAGTAATCAATGAATCATAGATACCAGTGAGTATACTAAAAAATTATAAAGGGAAAAGATTAATTAAATGATTCATTGGCCTCTACTTTAGTTTTGAATTCTTTATTGAATCTCAGTACATTGTTTCAAGACTTTTGTTTCATTGCATCTCACTCTTAAAATTTTCTGACATTGGCGTTACTTTTGACAACACGGGTACACTAGTATCTAAATAAGATTTATGAAATAAATGACTTCGTTTTAATGTTGACAGATTTTCATGGATTTTTGAATGCAGAACCATTTTTATTGATGCCTCATGACAAGTATTTTATTGTTGCTTATTCAGCAGAACTTTTTTTTTATTTTATTCTAATTTTTGCATTTGTTTGCCAAATATCGATAGCCTTTCAACTTACATTAAATATGTCGCCTAAATATTCTATGCTTTCCCTCTCTCTCTCTTCACCACTATCTATCTCTCTTTCTCATTCTCCCTCTCTCTCTCTCTCTCTCTATATATATATATATATATATATATATATATGTAACCCGGATATAAGAGAGTTGTCGGGACCGGAGAAGAAGTCTCTTATATCCGGGTTTCTCTTATATCCGGGTTTCTCTTATATCCGGGTTTCTCTTATATCTGGGTTTGGTCTATTTTATATAAATTAACACAGGCTCTAATTTGGGACCAGAGAATATCTCTCTTATATCCGGGTTTCTCTTATATCCGGGTCTCTTATATCCGGGTTACACTGTAGTGTATATTTAGGCAGCATATTTTCATTCAAACAGTTTTGGTTAAATAATTTCGACATTTCGTGTCGATTAGTTTTCGCTGTAATCTTCCAGGTTCACAAATTAATTACTTGAGAAAATAAAAAACTATTTGAAAGAAAATTTTGGTATTTTTCTCAATCGATTTTCCAAGGCTACCAAGAAATTAATCCGTGAACTTGAAAGGATCACAACGAAACCTAATCGACATGTGTCTGAATTATTTAACCAAGCTTCCTTGAATGAAAATATGCTGCCTAAATAAACTATATATATATATATATATATATATATATATATATATATATATATATATATATATATATATATAATATGATATGATATTATAATTATAATGATTTTTTTCTCAAGTTTCAAAAGCTCTGTTTCATCCTCAAGCCAAATTTTTTTGAATAACTAATCTTGAAGTTTACGCATCTTTTTAAGAATATTCATTCGTAGAATTAATTACTATGGAAACGGCTGAAGCGACCAGTCCAATAAGGGGCGTAAGGGTTAACAATTTGTATCAACATATCAGTCACCCTCGGAAAGAGGCCAAACCAAGGCAGGGCCCGAGTGTCCATTTCAAAGCGAATGATTACATTCCTATACGCACATTGTCTAGTCCGTCTTAGCGACAGAGAGTTATTGGTACCATTGTACACCATTAAGTATCTGAGGATTTTTTTTCTCTAAAAGGGCTGTTCGTAAATAAACGCGAAGCACCGAACTACAATTTGTTTTTTGACGACTTCATAAAGGGTTTTTTTATCTTGTGATTGGATTAAGCTTTTAAACCCTTTATTAGACAATGAAATTTTAATTTTTTTATGCTAATTATTTAATGCGAAAATTTGTTGATGTCGGCAAAAAACCGTTAACTAATGTCTATGGTTTAATAAATTTTCATTATTTAGAAACTTAATAATGTATAGTTTTTCATGTAGGCATAAAGGGCATTGGTCATCCCAGGTTTTACAAGTTCTTGTTCTATTTATTATTTTCCATTTTACTTTTGGTGTTTTATTCATTTCTTCTAAATGTCAAAAATATTTGGATTGGGATGTCTGATTTTTATTTCTAATATTACTGAAGGAGCTCTTGTGTTAAGCCCATCTAATTTTAAATTCATTTTTCGTGGAACCTATGTATATCATTTCAGTTTTAGGACTCTCAATGGATGAGATAGTGCATTGGTATACCATAGATTTTATGTGGCATTTGTTTTCCAACGGGCAGTCTTCAGGGTTTCTACAATCACATAATTTTCATTATTTTTGTCTAATTTTAGTTTATGGCTTTTATTAATATTATTTTGGCATACGTGTTTTCCATGATTTTATTGTTATTATTTTATGATTCTTTCTAGATTTTCAGTGCAACTGTAAATTAATTTTAAGGTGTTTTTTTTTAAAGATCTTGCTAAGTCTGCTATTAATAGGAAAGTGTTTTTCAATTAAGGCTAGGAATTTATATCCTATCTTAATACTAACCATTTGATTGAACGAAGGGGTGTACCAGATGATTTTTCTTTTCCCGTTTGTCTTCTAGTTATACAATTCGTTCTATAATTGATGTTAGCATTTTTGTATCCGCTATTTTTTAGAGCTGTGTTATAAAAATTAGTTTTATTGGAATATTTCTTTATTAGCGGAGTTCATCCTGATTCTTTTCTCTATTGATGAGGGTATATGCTTAATTATAGACGGAGGGTGGTTTGACTTAGGGTGTACATACAAGGGGTTAGCGTTAGGTTTTCTGTAAGGTAGGTATATGTTGTTAATTAAGTTCAGAGTTACGTCTAGGAAGTTTACACTTTTCAATTTAGTACTAACTGTAGTTTTTAAATTTAGTTTTCTTAATTCACTATATATTATCTTTCTAATTTTATCTATTTTAAAATTTGTGGAGCACCTCACTAACATGAGCCCGTCATCCCTGTATAGCCCGATGTCCTTAATGTGTAATTCACGGCGCGCGGTTAGGTAGTATAGTATAAATAAACCGACAAGGTCAGAAGACTCAGCAGAATCTAAAGATCCCATGGTGATATCAAAATGGTCATCGGTGTTTTTAATCCATTGGTCCCCATTGTGAATGAGGACAAATTTTTTGCACTAAGAATTATATTCATTTCTTCTTTTGTTAGGTCTGAATATACAGTAGCGAAATCCAGGGCAGTCCTGAATAGATCCCTAGATATTGACTGGTAATAATCCGCAATATCGAAATGTATTAGGGTGCAATCAGGCTTATTGTTGATACTGGTAAACCAATTGATGATTCTTTGGTATTAATCCAGAGTGTTAATCCAAGGTGGTTTTTAATTTGCCTAGTGATTCTTTCTAGGATTCTTTTGCTTATCTTACCGATGTCGGGTCGGGTTGGGTTTATCATTCTAGTAGTAGGCTTTTCCTCAAGATCTTTTTTGTGGTCCTTAAGAGTGATGTAGCATTCCTTTTCATCAAAAACAAAAATACTAAATAACTTCGGATTATTTACCTATTATTTACGTGTTTTATTTGCGCGCGCACACGCACGCGCGCGCACACACACACATATATATATATATTCCCTTGCGACGATGGCCTAAAAGTAAGATATCTGACTGATGTCAAATCAGTCGGGTTTCGATCGGTACACTGAGGAGCTCTCTGTGGATGACTATATATATATGAAACCGGAAGTTAAATGAGCGAGTGCAATGTGAAAAAGAACGACTAAAAGGACAAATAATTACGGCATTCTACCTGAACGTGCACACGAAAAGTGCATATAAAAAAACAATATCGAGAGGTATAAGCAGTCAATTGCTGATAGCCCCTGACAAGTTGACGGAATGATTTCGGGAGGGTCCGTTTACGAAGATCTGGAGTAGGAATGCTGAATGTAACATCAATCAGCTAATTGATAAATCTTCTACTCATATTAGTTATACATATATATTACTTCAAATTTTTTTTCTGTTGGATACGCGTATTTGAGTAAGACGCTTCGTTTTATTTTAAACAGTACTGATTTATTATACCAGCCTGCAAAATCGAGAAAAATTATTAAATAGAATATGCCCTCCTGCAGGATTCGAACCTGCACACCATCTCATCCGGCGCGCCGTAACTGCTCGGCTACGGTGAGCTTCACAATCACGCAAGGTTCTATATTGCACAAGTGAGTGTGCTTTAAAGAGCAATTTCACTCGTTCTGATTTTCCTGACAGGCACAATCTCATTTTCATAGCTGACACGTAAACAAAGCAATTTCTAAAGAATTATTTAATCCGAGATTTTTTAATTCGAGATATTTTTTTTATTTTACTTCCAACGTCATTTCAATGGATACCCGTAATTGAGTAGACGCTCCGTTTTAATTTAAACGGCATTTATTTCATCTCCCTGTCTGAACACACGCGAAAAAATAAATGTTTTTAAGATGGCTTGTTAATTTTAACGCCTCCAGAACTAAACTGCTCTTTATTAATCATCTGAAAGAACCATCTCTGTTCTCAATCAGCATGGCTGATGCTGACCTCCAGGAGAGTAACTCGTTGCGCATTCTCGGACTAACTTTCTCGGTTGATATGAGATTGAAAAATTATTATTGTATCCATTGCTAGGCTAGCTGCTAAGAAAGTTGGTTCACTGTGTCGTGCTAGGCAATTTTTCGCTCCAGAATCTATCTTACATATCTATAAGTCTGCCATTCGTCCATGCTTGGAATATTGCTGCCACATTTGGTCCGTTGCTTCTGCTATATACCTAGAGCTTCTTAATAAAATCCAAAGATGAATCAGTGATATTATTGGGCCTTTTCTAAAGTCTCCGCTTCAATCTCTTTCCCACTGCCGTAAGGTTGCCTCCCTGTGCCTTTTCTATAAATAATTTTCGTGATAATTGTTCGGATGGCCTCTTTGCTATCGTGTCTAGACTCTTTGAATTTAAGACTGTCGAAGAGGTTTCATCAATTTACAGTTGAGTTGATTAGATGTAAAGTAATTAAATTCTATGCAAACAGTTTCTTTTCTCGCACTTCTCACTTGTGTAATTCCCTTTCAGCTCCATGCTTTCCAGCCAACTTTATTGTGCAAAAATTTAAATGCAATGTCAATCGATATCTTCTCTCCCTCGTGATTACTCTCTTTTTGTTCTTGTTCCTTACCATTGTTTCTGTTTCTAACTCTTCCCCACCCAGTAACCTCATGTAACTCAGTGGCTTGCTTGCGGGGTAATCGATTAAAAAATATGTATATAACTTCCGTGCTTTTACAAGCATCAACTTTTTGAATAACCTGACTACCACTGTACAAAAGTTTGTTTTTATTAAAAGCATAAAAGGAATTTTATGTCTATAGGCTAGTTTCAGACGACATTAAAAATCTCCTGAGATCAACACTTCACGCGTCATCACAAATAAAAATAAAAAAACGGAAAAAAAACCTTAAATACTGATCCGTTATTTTAAGCATGGGAACGCTAAAAGCTACGCATATATTTAAATGTCCCATCACTTTTATTAGTTGAACTTCTAACATGATTTTTATTATTATTTAACCGCTTTTGCCAAGACACAGGGGAGGCTTCTAACTCAAAAATCATCGTCATGTTTTTCTTCGAATTTTGTTTTTTTTAAAAAAAGAAATTTTACAAGATAAATTGTGTACAGGAAGAGAAGCAAACTTTCGTTTATAACAATGTGTGACACATTCATGTTTCTTGTCTTTACAGAACACTGATCATATATTTTTTTTTGTTTTTTTTCTAAAGCGGTTATTTCTTGTTTTGCCCTTTTTTTTTAATTTAACGGCATAGAATCTCCTTATGGGTCATTTAATACTGGAAGTTTATTTTGTGAGCATTGGTATTTTTTTTTCAAAAACCGTAATGCAGCTAACTTTTTAGCGATTACGGTTTGGTTTTGTTTGGTTTATTTTGCATTACGGCATATCGAACTCTATGGATTATTTAATGCCGACAAGATTTTTAGGATAGGTTCGTATGATTAGAATATGTATTCTTTGTAAAACATCAGGTTGTAGATAAGGTTTGATTGCCCAACTGACCCTGTGCAGTGAACAAAATAAAAAAATAGATAAATAACGAACATGCGCGAAATTAAAAATATCAAATGGCTACAATTTACGCATCGCATCCTGTACACACACACACACACACACACACATATATATATATATATATATATATATATGATGAACTCTCGCGTCAGATTCGACGATGAGGGTCAAGCAGCTCAGTTCCTAGGAACGGACAGCCCAGACACCAGCACATGTGATTTGATTATAGTGGTGAAGGCTTTCTGCAGAACCAACCACATTTTTTCAAGAGTCAAATACAGGGACCTGGTGTACTATGTGTCACAAGGTCCCCAAAAGACCCTCTGCAGGTTTTGAATTCAGAGTTGTCCTTCTCCTAGAACCAGTTGCCATCCAAGGCTATAGAACCCAGTCTGTCCTGCTATTTACCCATAGCTGGAGGGAGAAAAGTTTGGGAAAGGTATGAATCCTCTTCTTCTCACTCCAGCTATATATATATATATATATATTTCTAATAACATACTTTACGTCATTAGGTTTCGCAAACACAGAAAAACAGACATATATCAGGGTAACATAGATCTAATGTATTCAAAAACTTCAACTCGGAATGTAAGTAATTTGAGCTTTTATCTTTTCACTTTCGTCAGTTTTTTAAATACCAGGCACTTTATTTGCAAAATCTACTCATATGCATTATGCACGAATATAATTCTAATGGAGTTGTTCTTTTAGGCGTGATATATATATATATATATATATAAATAATTATAATATATATATATATATATATTATATAATTATAATATATATATATATATATATATATATATATATATATATATATATAATTATTTATTTAAAAAATATGATTCCTCCACTACATAAAAGTTCTCACAATACAGATTTTTAAAAATAAAAACAAAAATACTAAAGAACTCGGATTATTTACCTAACGAGTACTTTCCTATTTTTCTATATACTTTCACACACACACACACACACACACACACACACACACACACACACACACACACACACACACACACACACATTTTTAGGCATTTAAAACAACATGCCTGGCCGCGTATACAATTCCGGAAAATCCTTGTTGAAAACCCAACGATACTTTAACATGAAAACAATAAACAAATACTAAAAATTCTTGAAGCTATATACATAAAACTGTTGAAACCTAAACTGAACAAAATAAATTATGAAAACTCCACAAATATACTCAAATGCCTATAACAGATAACAGAAGCTATTGGTTTATACTAACGGTTTCCCATGCTTAACACTTCTCGTTTTCACTCTCTCGTGGTCATGTTTGATGTCATGAGCGGCGGTCCGATTTTCGCTTCCAGCGTCTTGTATGCACGAGTTTGTCGTTGCTTGGAAATCTTCCATGCAAACAAAACAGACTGTCATTGTTGGTATGCCCGTGTATTGTTTAATTTATTGTAATGCAATTGTCATCTTTGATGACGGCTTATGTAAACCGAAAGCTTAGATAGGATTAAAAAACATGTATCAATATGATGATTTTCTTTCGTCTTTCAATGATAATGTTATTAGGCTTATCAGACGATATGAAAGGAATTTGCTTAACATGAATAGACAAAACTTGTCTATATTATTTAATGAAGCATGCATTAATGAAAAAAAATGCTGCCTAAATACACACATGTATATGTATATATATATATATATATATATATATATATATATATATATATATATATATATATATTTCGTATGCTATATTTATGGCTAAAAGTACTTGGTATGATTGATAGAGCGTGTGTAAACATAAAATTAGACTCTGGACTCAACACTGAGCGCTGACAGCCTGTTTCATTCTTCAATGCAATCTTCAGGCCATGTGTGTTGTTTTGACTCAACTATTACTTGCTATATATACTGGTTTATGTTACGTTATGAGTAGTAAGGTCTATTGTATTCTTTTAATAGTTATTGTGTGGGTTATGTTTCAAATTATTTTACAGGCTATCTTGTATGAATAATTCTCATCTTCTTCATCTGAATGTGGTTATTTGTAAATATAGTGTTGTTTGCTAAAGTTTATTATTTATTACTGAATTATTTAGTAGAGCCAAAACACAAAACACATTTTATTCCCTAAAATTCAATAAATATTAAGTTACTTAGAATATTTTCCTAAATTAATATGATTACACAGTAGTTAAAAATGCATATAAGAAATTGTCTTTCTACTCGTCAAGTAATTGTTACTCTGATGGGCCCTTTACTTAAAAATAGCAAGTATAACCTATCGACAATTATAAAAACACGCACCTTTATCTATAATAATAAAGCGCTGTGTACGTGTGTCCGTTCGTCTGTTTTTTGATCTCTGTGTATCATAAACAACGTGAATTAACAGGTAGTAAGTATCATAGTTACAGCCGATTAAAAATAAAGAAATAACTCGTTGAAAGTTGAAACATTTAAATATCGAACAAATTTGTAAGGTTTTAAAAAAACAAGTCTTTATTAAATGATTAACTTTAATTTCGCTTTTCATCACAATTGCAATTAATATCGTTCAATTACACCGTAATCAAAACTCAAGCAAAGCACGGTATGTTGCTCTTTTTTTTTTCTCCTTATTTTTAGCACGCGTACGGTGACGTATTCGGAATATTACATAGTTCCGGGTCCCTAATGTCTTTTAAGAGTTACTTTATGTGAATAGATCATAAAGAATGGTGATTTAAGAAAATAAAAATTGAGCGCAACATGAATGCAAAAGACCTACGGAAATCTGTTGCGTATACGAAGAAGGATTATGCCGAATTAAAGTGTTGAATAAAGAAAAAATAATTTTATTCTTTCTAAATTCCTATAACGTTTACGTACATATGACGCAGAAAGGTCGAAGCCCTAAAAGCCCTCCACAGGAGCCTAGCCTAAAGTCCGCACGAAGGGCAGATTCTGGACGAGTGTTAAAAATTGCTTTTCTGTGATATTTTAATCTGAAAGTAATTAATCTGATTTAATTAAGATTAATTAAAGTTAAAAATCAGTGAATTTTCCTCAAATAACGATAGATGAAAGTATATTTTATTTTTGCAAAAAAGTTTGAAATATTTTTTATTAAAGAAAATGATGTGTTGACAGATTTTTCAATATGGACGATTTTAGTGATTAAAATATTAATCCAATCCATTTAAATTCAGTTTGAAATACAGTAATGTATATTGCTTAAGGGAAATGACAACTAAAATAAAGGCTTCAAGAAAGAGTTTTCATTTTCAAAATGCATTTTAAACCTTCGGTGTTGCCTTTTTTGGGAGGTCTCTCTCTCTCTCTCTCTCTCTCTCTCTCTCTATATATATATATATATATATATATATATATATATATATATATATATATATATTTAAAGATGTTTTTGTAGGTACAAAAAAAATGATCGAAATAAAAGTATAAAATTTAATATTACAAGACATATTAGAACAATATTAAATAATAAAAAAAACAACAACAAGGTGGGGGGAGCAACTGGTTTCGCCCCACTTTTCAGACTTCCACGGGAGATTCAAAATTAAAACAGAAAAATGTAAAATAAGAATAGGTTGAATATATAAGTATATATATATATATATATATATATACATTTTTTAACATTTTTCTGTTGTTGTGTTTTTTTTTATTATTTAATATTGTTTTAATATGTCTTAAAAATTAAATATATATATATATATATATATATATATATATATATATATATATATATATATATATAATTGATACTTTTATGAAAATCTCTGAAATAAGTTAATTGCTACTATTTTAAGTCATAAAATAATTTTATGTTTACAGGCTTGAATTCAGACAACCTTTAAAATCTCCAGAGCTAAAAATTTTCCGCGTCATTCCAGATGAAAAAAAAAATCAAATACTGATCAGTAGTTTTGCTGACAGGAGTGCTGCAAGCTTCACATATAGTTAAATGTGTCAAACAGATTTTATTACGTGAATATCCAACATGAATTTCATTAATATTTAAGCGCTAGTGCCCATACACAGGGGAAACTTTAAAAAGTCAACGCAATTTCTTTCCAAGAAAATAAAAATACCGATCAAATATAAGCTGGTGATTATGTTAATAGTAATATCAGCCGTTTCCTTATGAGGAAACATTCGGAATTCATTGACCGTGAAGCCAGAACCACTGTCAGTCGAAATTTATAAAACATTTTTCTTAAAACAACTTTTCAGGTAAATAGGTTCCTCAAGTCCAGTATGGCTCTTTCCAGTATTGATCGGGGTTTCCTTCCTAACTTTTTTTTTATCTTAGGTAGTGTGGAATGTCAATAAATGTCACTATCTTCTCTGCCAGTTCCATGTGTTATCTATTTTAGCTAATGCTGCTGTTGAAAGTCCTCAAGTGATGTGGTTTCTGTTATTTGGTTTAGTTTTTTGTGGTTCAAGGTTTTAGTAGTGTGATTTTCATCAAGACATAGGCATCACTCGATCAAAGCCATTTTTAATTGCTGATCTGAGAAAGCAGTTTTAAACAGTTGACATATTTCTGAACGGATCTGTGGCCCTGCATGACATCCATATGCAAGTTTCGATTTAATGAGGATATTTAAGTGTTTTCAGGTTAATGTTTTAGTTTTGCAGCAAGTTGAGATGTTGGTCGAAACTCTCTCTAAAGAGAGTCCGATGTACCATTACAATGATTTGCCTGACGCATTTTTTTAGCACATATTTCTTTCTGTCTAAAGCGTTTACTTAGAGACGAAACGTAATTTTCCTTTTAGTATATGTCGCATAAGTCGATGAACTATGGAAACGATTTCTTAAAATTTATTATTTGTTTGGAGCAAGAATACAATTTTATTACATCCATGGTGTTGACATTTACTATTCTGCTGTATAATTTATCTATCACTATCTTTTGGCCTTCATATTTTGTTATTTTTCTTCGGCTATCATCTTCACAATTATGTCGATAACATCATGTCCATAGTTCCTGTTCTTTGTGTTTTGAAATATCCATGTTTTGTTTAGCATATTTTATATTTCTCCTTTAAAAGTTTTCAAATGTTGCTTTTGTTCATTTTTCAGTTCTGTAAATTCTGGCTATCATAAATCAATGCTTCAATCTTTTTCTTTGTACTGTGTCCATTCTGGACGTTGACGGAGATAGTTTTCCATGACTTCCTGTCTATTGTAAGTTTGTAACAACGTTTGCCTTTTTCTGCTGTCTCTCCTAATCCCCGTTCTGACTACCATTCACACAAGCTCATTTAGTGTGTTGACTACTTCTATAATTAATGTATAAGGTTTCTACGAGAATATTTTACATGAATTAACGGTGGTGAAAAGGTACATACACAAAATAACAGGGACCGATTGATTTACAATGTAAGATAACATTTATTTAAGAAAAATAAAAGAAAAGTTTAAGTGTTTCTATTCCGATGAATTAATTGAATAAACAACGAGGTGTGTTTGTGTGTGAAGCACCCACAGCCCTTTTTGTTTTTTTGTTTCAGTACGAAAAGTCACACACTTCAAAAGGAGGAAAGAGAGTTACCTAAGGGTTCGCTAGTTTTTATACTCTCTAGGCTGCTGCGGGATAATACACTGCGTGCCAAATTATTATCGAGATAACTTTTTTCTAATATTTCAAAAACCGTCCAATCAATTCACAGAAATTTTTTCACACAATGTTAGCAACACAGATTTCGTACTGATCTGCGCAATGTAAACAAACTGGCGTCATATTTGTTATCAGCACGGTGATTTGAGCGTGCCAAATTATTAGAAAAGTGTAAGAATTTAGTGAAAAGTAGGGCCATAAAAGCAGTTTAAGTGATGCTGAAAAGAAAACTATCACCTTAGAACTCTCAAAAGGTAAATCTACCCTAGAAATTTCTAAAATGATAGGGAGGTGTCATCAAACGGTGAAAAAGTTCACCGCCGACCCTACACAAGTACGCAAAAGGGTAGATAAAGGCAAGCCAAGGGTTATTTCAATTCGTCTCATGTCATGACTTAAACGAAAGGCCACGAAGAACCCTGGACTTACCAGTCAAGAGCTTTTCAGTCGCATTGGGGATCCTACTGTGTCGAAAAGTACTCGGTGTCGGTATCTGAGGGAAATAGCGACAACAGTCAAACCTGTATCGAAGCCTCCGTTGACGAGAAATCACATTCAAAATCGATTGAAATGGGCCGAGGACAATATGAAGATTGACTTCTCTAAAGTTTTGTTCACAGACGAAACTCGAGCAACACTTGATGCGCCAGATAGATGGTGCAAAGCCTGGGTAATGAACGGACAGAATCGCCATCAGCGTTTGAGACACCAACAAGGCGGTGGAGGCATATTAATCTGGAGTGGTATTATTGGAAAAACATTAGTGGGCCCATGGAGAGTACCAGATGGCGTCAAAATGACTGCTGATGCATACATAGCGTTTATGAAGGAGCATCTTGAACCGTAGATGAAAAGGCAAAGAGTTGCCCTCAGAAGGGCCATTGTTTTTAAGCAAGATAATGCTCCCTCACATGCTGCTCACAAGACTACTGAATATTTGAAACAGTTAGGCTTCGATGGACCTCGAAAAATGAAGTGGCCAGCAAATTCTCCAGATTTGAACCCAATCGAAAACCTTTGGAGCATCATGAAGCGAAGAGTGTACGCCAACGGACGACAATTCAGGGGCAACGCTGAGTTGTGGGAAGCAATTCTTGACATATCTCGCGGCATTACAGCATCCTACAATTAACAAATTCTAGGGATCGTCGACTTTTTCATGTAATTTCAAAACAGGAAAAGCACATTCCCTATTAATTTGTTTAAAACTGTGTCTTTGTTTGTATCTGTTATTATTTGTTTGATTATCTTATTCATTAGCTTCTTTTGATCATAAACATTCACGTGCAACATTAATAAACGTTTTGTTTGCTCAATTCTGGGAATTTTACTAAACCTTTCTAATAATTTGGCACGCTCAAATCACCGTGCTGATAACAAATATGACGCCAGTTTGTTTACATTGCGCAGATCAGTACGAAAATTTCAGTGATTGCGCAGGTCAGTGGAACCAACATTATGTGAAAATTTTGTGTGAATTGATTGGACGGTTTTGAAATATTAGAAAAAAAGTTCTCAATAATAATTTGGCACGCAGTGTATGTTTATTAAACGATACACTCGTTAGGTAGACTATTCGCTGCTTTCTTGCCTTCAATTTGACTCTTTCCAAACCCTCTTTCTTCATGATGTTCGCTAGAAAGTTCAATTGTCTCTTTCTTATACTAAGTGTCCTATTTGTTTTATTTTCTCTAACATTTTTTCGCTTAATTCAGTCAGTTATGTGCCATGAATGATACACGCGTAGACGATCATGTATCTTTCGATACATGACTGACGAGGCAGATTTTTCCCCGCAGTAGGCTGCCGTTTCTTTTTGCGGTAGACCAGTGGCCATCCAAGGCTATAGAACCCGGTCTTTCTTGCTATTTACCCATCGCCAGGGAGAGAAGATTCATACCTTTCGCAATGGTACTAGCACGTAAGTGAATGCAATGGGTTTGACTGGAATTCGAACTCGGCTCTCCGATTCCTCAATCCGAGTCGCTATCCATTACACCACTCGCTTGATTACTCTTCGTTTTATAGTCTTCAAATCCATTGACAGCATAGACAAGAACCCCATTGGAAACAAGATATATATTTTTTCTTTCTTATTCATATAGTATATCAACGCTATCTTTAACGTTTCAGAATTGATACTTTTTCATCAATTCCTTCGAGATTTGCGTCACGTTCTCAGTTCGTCCACTGTCCAATTTAGGATGCGTCTCAAATATTTAACGAGAGATACTACTCATATAACCATTGCTCTGATAATTTTTCTGTTGTGGATTCTATAATCTTCCCTTTTTCCTTTGTCTTCTGAACTTCCCCGCTTCGTTCTATTTGATTGATTAATTGTTCAATAGTTTGTTTTCGGAAACCTTTCTACTTTTCAAATATAAATCCTTTGTTTTATCGCAAGGCAAACGATATTCTTCGGATTTCCAATTCATCTAGTCTTAATTCCAAAGTCTTTAGCACAGTTCCACAAGTATTTACCATTATAACAGGGCAGTGGCCCTGATTGAATCATAATAATTCATGAAATATCGAAGACAAGCTATTAAGGGGTTATGGGTTAAAAACTTTAAATGATGGAATATAAATACTAAATGGAAAAATATGAAAGATTACTTGGTTAGATTCCTAATGGAAGAATATTCAATTTAAAAATATTAACTATAAATATTAACTATAATCTATACAATTCTTATGACGAAGGCATTGGAAGAATTTGAATCCAAAATTAAATTAATTTAATGAAGTCGATGCATCTGAATTCTCACTACTACACTTCTTACCCACAAGGAAGTTTTAGTGACGAGATAAATGTATTTACCAAAACCTAATCTTAACATACACAGATTAGCATGGGGCCCTATGCTCGTCAGGCTCCCGGGCAAGTGCCCATGCGTTAAGTCGGCTCTGACTATTATTACTTCTAGCAATATAATAACAATTCTCACCCACTTTTGGATGGTGCATGTTACGGCAAGTCAGTAATTTTCTTCAGTCTGTATCTATTTTGTTTCAGCTATAGTCCAGTTGATACTGTTGCAACTACAAGTCACAACTAGTATACCGAAGAAAATTTTTATTATAATGTAAAAATTCTTTTTGATCTAAATTTGTTTTATAATTACATGCCGGGTCGTAACCAATGACCTCGGACGTGGGAAGGGTGTGATTTTTTTTTTTTTTTTTTAAGCATTACGCCCCGAGCAAGGCGTGAAGCCACTAGGATTCAGAGCGTTGCAGAAGATTTGGAGCGAGAGCAGATAGGAGTGATAGAAGAAAGGATGAGGAGAAGGATAGTGGGTCGATCAAGGTAACTGGAGATGTCGATTGACATTACATTTGAATAATTGGAGATTATAGCTCTCAGGGAAACAGTAATTGGGAAGGGTGTTCCACAGGCGAGAGGTGCGAGGTATGTTTCTTGTTTTCACTTAATTAGACAAAAGACAGCCATAAATATAAAATTCGAATTGGACAAGGCTGTGATCAGGGTATGGGTTGTGCTAATTAGAATTATTTTGGGATTTCTTAGAGAAATGGTGCATCGGGAATTTTGTTGATTTGTTTTTGAGTTCCTGTCAGACCCAAAGCTCCAACTATAACTAAACAGTTTTGTTTTTTGAGTGCATCTTACTCCGGGTCTTTGTATTTGCTCAATTTTTCAAAGAACTTCGCAGATATATTAGCAGATATATTCTTGTTATTTGCTACGCGCATGTCAATCAGTGTGCGAAATGTTTTCTTTTTATCTTTGATAATAACATCTGGATGATTTGTTTGTATTGTTCGATTTTTGTTGATAGAAAAATCCCAGTGGATAGTGACATCTGCTTCCTCAACTACAGTTTTAGGATGGTGTTTATACCAGTTTGCAACTGTTTTTTTTTTTAAATCCCGTGGTGATGATAGATATTCCAATGCAGATATTGATATATCCCGTCATAATAGTTTTTCTATTCATTGGGTGTGTATATTGCGCAGCCTGAGACTAGGTGACCAATAGTTTCAATTTATTGGTCATAGAATCTACATTTAGGGTCCATAGTATTATGCAGGATATTAGCTTGGTAGTTGCGTGTAACAGATTCCAATCAAACCATTACATTCACTTACGTACTAATACCCTTGGGAAAGATATGAATCCGTTTCTTCTCTCTCCAGCTATGGGTAAATAGCAGAACAGATCGGGTTCTGTAGCCTTTGATGGCAGCTGGTCTACCGCAGAAAGAAATGCCGACCTACTGCGGGAAAAAATCTGCCTCGTCAGTCATGTATCGAAAGGTACATGATCGCCTAAGCCTGTATCACGTATAGCAGATACTGACTGACTGAGTTGCGTGTAAGCAGGCTCTGATACCTTACAGCAAGAATAAATCCTTCGGTCTCACCATTAGATGCTGAATTCCTTAGCCACTGGTGGGTTGCGAATTGATCTACATCAACATTTTTGCTTCGGAGAAGAAAGTGGATATTTAGAGGCTTTTGTCTCCAGTTTTCTTCTCTTTTCTTTTGGCCTAGAATTTTTGCTTCTTTTTTCGGTTTTTCTGTTGATGGCAGTTGTATGTACTTCAGCGCTGTGTTCAAGAATTAACCTCAATTCACTTGCATATTTATGGGCCTCTTTTGATACGGAATAAATCTTTTTACTTTTTTCATGCTCCATTACGAGTTGTGACATCCAATCTTCTATAACTGCAAGATACTTATAAAGTCCCATTTTTAAAATTTTGTAAGACAATTTCAGTTGAATTGATGATGACGATGAAGAGGACGATGATATTTACCCGCGTTACATGGATCATATGGGCCATTAATACCTAATCGCAAAGCGAATTTCAGGCCTCTAATCGGTAGATAGGAGGTTTTGAGGAGCATAGAACCACTTTTTAATTGCTGTTGTTCCCAGGTCCCCACCCTAACCCGGGATGGTAGCACCTGTTACAGGTTACAACTCTGGGAAAATAGAAAACGCCCAAATAAAATAATAAAAAAAACTATGAAAATAAAAAAAAATATTTATAGTAAAAATACCAGCAATTCAATTTTATATATATATAAAATTGCCAACAATACATATTTGTAGTAAACATGACACATTTTATCTGTAGTTGAAGGCATACAATTGCATTCAAAATATATTTAGTTGAAGCCATAAAATTCTGATCAAAATATTTACATTTCGGTATTGAAATAACCCATCGAGGTGTCGATATGCCGCTAAATAAAATCAACCAACCAAAATAAATTTTCCTTTTTTTATTTTACTTGTTCAATTTTTACAGTCAATCAGTCAGTTATGCGCCACGCATCTTTCGATACATGATTGACGAGGCAGATTTTTTCCCGCAGTAGGTTGCCATTTCTTTTTGCGGTAGACCACTTGACTTCCAAGTTTGTAGAACCCGGTATATCCTGCTATTTACCCATAACTGGGGGGAGGGGAGAAGAATAGGATTCATACTTTTCCCAAGGGTATTAACACGTAAGTGAATGTAATGGATTCGACTGGAATTTGAACTCGGCTCTCCGAAGAATACTGAACTTAAATCGTTTGCGCAGTTCCCACTGAATATCTTACTCTACTCTCTTTCACTTCTTTTTTGTATTTTTCTAAAGATCGCTTCTGCGTACACCATATCCGGTTTCTCGTTACCTCTTGTTCTCTACAAAGGCATCGTTTGCTATCATTTCAAAGAGGATTTTATCGTCTTTGCCTTGACGTAATTACCTCTGACACACTTGTCATTGAATTATTATTATTATTGTTGTTGTTGTTGTAGTAGTAGTAGTAGTAGTAGAAGAAGAAGAAGAAGAATTGTTTTTACCGCATTTTTGTCAGTTGAGTTTTCCTTGTACGGCGAGACGAATTGTCATCATAATTACCAAAGATCACGTGACTGATAAGGGGGTGCCTGCGGATAAAGATATGGTAATGGGAAGACGGTGGAGGAGAAAGGGCGTCTTTACTTAATCCGTTTTTCCTTCACCACTTTTTCTCTTCCTTTCCCAATAGACCACATTTTTTTTTTTGCCTTGCTATTACTTAAAATTTTTATGTCTCCCTTTCATGCCGATCTTTTTGATCCTGTCGTCTGCAGGTGTGGTGAACAGTATCCAATTTCAAAGTGTTTAAAAAAACTCAGAAAAAAAAAAGAATCTTATAACGATGAAGTAAAAGTAAAGTAAAACGCTCATTGATGTAAACAGCACTGAATGGGTTACTTCTGCGATCAATGTCTTCGTTCCTGCTTGAAAGTGACGGAAAATCCCGAGTACTCGTCGACACGTATACACTTGCTTGTTTGTGTATGGGAATGCGCCTTTATTCAATTGCGACGACTTTCGCTGTAGTTCAATGATATTGTTTTTGTTCAGAAAGAAATGTCGACTGGAAAGTAGTTTTTCAAACATATAAGCACTTTCTTCATATTACACTATCCTCATAAACAATTTAGGATTTTCACCAGTTATCGGCTCGCTGATCCCACTTTCTTTACGCTGCCTACGCATCCATATTCAAAATATAAGTACATTTATTCAGAACACATGAACCGGCAAAGTTTAACAAACGTATCGGGAAAAAAAGGGCGTATCAAAAGAAAACCCTCCTTTTAATACCTCGTTTTTTTTCTCTTGATGTCACTATTAATGTATAGTTACTTGGCATTTTTTTTTAAATTTAAAAAGCTATTTGAAGAATTTTAATAAGACCCAGACATATGTAACTGGATATTTTATTTTTATTTCTCGAGAATTGACAACAAACAAGATATATTATATTGCAGGTACAACCACTGATTAGTGTTATTGTCAAAATGTTTACGTTATTATTAGGAGGAAAGATCAAAGAACTCTTGGATTATTAAATTATATTCTGGATCCTTTTGAGAAAGTTCAAAATTTTGGTTGAAAATCATGCATTTTTTGCGTCAGCGGGCGACCAAAGATTAGTATGGGAAATTTTAGCGTCTTTTCTGTAATAAAAAAACACTGATTTGGAAATTCTTGCAAAAATCAAGTAATTATAGGATTTTAATGAAACTTTCAGGACTTATTCACAAATGAATGAAGTTATTTAAGTAAGAAATGTTTGATTTTCAGATAATTTTAGTAAAAATATTTTTTTTTGCATATATTACCCCCCCCACACACATACACTTATCTAATTTATGAAATTTCAAGAAATTAAATTTTGTAGAGCTTAATGTTTATATTAGTTAAAACAGAACTTCTTGGAGAATTTATATCGTCAATTTCTTTTTGGAAAACAGAATCCCCCCACCCCGTGTAACAGAAAATCAGATGTGAAACTTAAAATAAAAAAATGCAATAAAACTAAGACATTATTTAATTTAAAAATCTTTTAATTGCTTTTATGAATAAAATATATTATGGGCACTGTTGACTTAAAAACACTTTTTTTCGATGTATAATGAATTTTTACAAGAATTGTTTTCATTTTATTACAATTGTAATTCGAATTTGTACATGAACAAAAGTACATGATCCCCACAAATAAAAAAAAAATATATATATATATATATATATATATATATATATATATATATATATATATATATGTGTGTGTGTGTGTGTGTGTGTGTGTGTGTGTGTGTGTGTGTGTGTGTTGTGGTAGGATCCACCTAATTTGCATAGTGGAGTACCGACCATATAAATATGGTTGGTACCGGGAAGAGAGAGAGAGAGCAATCAAGAGATTCAACCAGAGACTCTGCCCGACTGCGACTCAGTCAACACATTCTCCAGGAACGGTCCTACCAGGAATATACAAAAGACTATATGTAAATATTGTGTACACTTTCTTGTTTCAATACATTTTGTTCTAAGTACATTTTGTGTTGCATTATTATTCCATGCATTAGTCAAGTTTCAACAATATGAATGCAGGATTTTTTTTACTTTTGGAATAATATCTTTACTGAGCACGAAACACATGGTAATTAATCCACAAACGAATGTGATTCTGTGACGATCGCTAACAAAAAATTGGCGCCAATGTAGACAACGTAGCTAGACTGGGGGACCCCACCCTAGGGCAAATGAGGTCACTTACAACAGATGCATATCACCTAGGAAACTTCCCAGTGTTTTCTGAAATTTTCCATTTGTGGCAAGTCATGTCAGCATCTGGAAAACTTTCGGATTATAGAGGTTTTCGGATTATAGAGGTTTTCGGATTTGGGAATCTCGGATAAAGAATATTCAAACTGTATTAATTTGTCGAGCCTTACAATTCGTTTTTGTTCTTTGTTCAATTTAAAAATGTTAGCATGCTTAGTTTCCTCAGTGAATAAATATTTAGCCTTTGAAAGGGTACTCATGATTTGCAACTTCCAATTGTTTCGTCCCACGTGACTCATGCTCAAGAAAAGAATATTTGGAATATAACGAGATGTATTGAAAGAAATAACTTGTTTCATTGGTAAATTATCACAGATTTTATAAATTTGCTTGTCTACTTAATCTGTTATTCAGCGTAACCTTAGCAAATAAGCGACCACCATGAAGTAAGCAGAGAAAATATTTCTCTAATGAAATGCCGCAAATAAAAAAGAACGTTTTCTGAAAGAAAAAAAAATCTCAAAAAAATATTGTAAATTCTAAAAATAAAAAAAAATATGTTACGATCAAAATATAAAATTGCTGCGCCAAAAGATTAATTGTTCAAATATTTCATTTCAGCTCAGATTAAAAACAAAACTATTCGGGAAAGGAAGTAGCTCATGAAATGCATCGAAATATATCTTAATGTTCATGTCCCTCTAGCGAAATATGCTTGAGGAAAAATGTCCAAAATTTTCTTGGCCATTTTATTTTCTTCATATAAATTCTTACCATCAACCAAACAGTTGCGAAAAAGATGGAAAAACAGCAACAAAAACATATATTTTTCTGCCAATATGCAGGGTGTTCCAAAGAAACTGTTTGTGATGTGGGATCTGGAAAACACAGCGCTTAACTCAACAGTGTCAATCGTGATAATCATCATCTTGCGGCCTCAGTCGAGATTGAACTCACCAATACTTTGATTGGTGTAGTTCATAATCTTGTCAAATAGCTGAATTCTTGATGCTTCACTAGGGCTATCAAGGGTGTTTTTATCGTGACACCAACACTAAATAGATTGCCAACCAAGGCTCAGAGAGACTCCATTCACCCTCCTCTAAGAGCAGGTTTGAATTCAGAGTTGTCCTTCTCCTAGACCAGTTGCCATCCAAGGCTATAGAACCCGGTCTGTCCTGCTATTTACCCATAGCTGGAGGGAGAAGAAAGAGGATTCACACCTTTCCTAAGGGTGTTAGCACGTAAGTGAATGTAATGGATTCGACAGGAATTCGAACTCGGCTCTCCGATTCCTCAATCCATTACTCCACCGCGCCTCCTCCTGTATAATGATAATACAATGTGGCACAGAAAAGTCAGAAAATGGAATGGGGAAAAGGGACGGTCTTCATCTGTCTTAACTGTAAACTTGGCTAGCTATAAACACTGACCCAAACAGACAACAATATTCCTTACACCAAAATAACGCATACATACTTAACTTTCTTACTACAGCCACCATAATACCACCTTGTCTCTATGAAAGTCCTAACTAGACTCCATATGTACAAATAATTGTCTGTGGGAGAAGGTGAATAAAAGAACAAATTTAAAATTTGTCCCAGTGATTATTTACAAAGATGTACAAAACTATTTACAAGAATCTAAACAAAATAATGCTAGTAATAGAATCCCACAGTCACTAACTGTGCGAAAAACATCAGTTAACTGGACGAAATTAATGCGGGACTTTAATAATATAAAACATTCAACAGTAGTATTCAATACTCAGCAAGACAAGTCACTGCAATGGTATTATCTTCTTTTACCCATAGACAATTTCCCAGGTTTACATAACATGAATGGATCAGTCCATTCAGGAGCGTAAGGAGGCTAACTGGCCATGACCACAACAGAAACGTACTCACTTTTTGGCTTCATCGTCTGTTTGAATATTTATAAACATGCATTTAAATTTATTCAATATTTAATTTAAACCGTTAATCTTCTTTTTATGTCAATAAACATTAATATTTCTTAATCTTATCCAGTATTCCTTTTATGCAAGTCAATAAACCCTGCATTTATTGTCATGTAAAGAAAGAGTACATTATGGAGGGAAATCATCAACAATATCTGAAAAATCATAGTCAATATCCACAAAAGAAAGAAAATATGTACTAGTGGTCTTTATGTTTTGAATAATGGTATTGTAAGAACTGTTCTGGTAGTGTAATAGTTAGCGCCTATTAACGCCTAATAGTTAGCGCCTAATAACGAGGAATCTACAAGTAGAGTTCGAATTCCGGTCGAGTTCGTTACATTCACTTTCTCACCACTCCACACGCAAGCCACCAATCTGTCTCTGAGTGGCATACCACTAGCGTTTACCACTGGTGGCCCGCTGTCGACCCGCCGACGTTTTCGTTTCGGCAATGTTACCACTGTCGGACCGCTAGAGGGACACCGGTGGCCCGCCGGTGGCTGCGACGAGAGGACAGCTGGCGTTGCCTCTAGCGGCTTGCGTATAGACAAAACATTATCTAATGTATATATTCGTCTCTTCTCCTCGGCTATAGTATAGCAGGGCAGACTGGACTCTCTAGATATGATTGGCAACCAGTCTAGGAGAAGTACAAGTTTGAATTCAAAACCATATGTAACCTCGGATAAGCATATATTATGCAGCCATAGAAAACAATTTAAATTTTAAAATGATCTTTGATCTCGACTGCAATGCATGAGTTAGATAAGTTACTGTAAGGATTTACGGCATTTATCTGACCTTTGGGAAATTTATTTTCTCCCATATTGCAACTATCTGCTGGTTCAAGAAATAAGATTCACGCTTCATATTTTCATACGTTTATCCTTTGATTTAGGAAATGGACCAAACAATAAATACGTCCATCAAAGAGAATACAATTCAAAGGAATACACAAACAAGGAGAATACTTTTCAAACAGAAACAATAACAATTTGGAACACACTCAAAGAAATGATAAAGTGACACATAGTGTCTTAGAGGCGAATTTCAGACTAGTAGGGAGCAGATATTTTCTGTGTTGCTTCATATACATCAGTATCTACAAGGAAACGTGACAGCTTCCGTAAACCTAACCTTAAAGCAGAAATTACAGCTAAACAAGTGTATGCATATATGCGATAAATGTTAATTTTTATATTTGATGGGATATTAAAAATAATCCTCATAATTTTAACACTATTGTTGCTGCTACAATGCAATGTAAGTAGCAACGTCTCTAAACCTGCTCTCGAATATTCCGGCCATTCGGTAACAATTGCACACGCAAGCCACTAATCTGTATTCCATATGTATTTGAAGAATGAAAAAATATGCTTTTTTTTCACTAATGTTCACACAATACTAGGCTTCCGTACAGTCACCACTGTCAAACAAAGTACGGATTGCACGTCCAGTTTGCTCTGCTTGAGTGGACTGGGCTATAAGCAGCAACTAGGCATTTTTTCAATGCTCTCGTTGGACCTGACATGCTTATTTTTACAATGCATCGTTTCTTTATGTCAGTGAGTGTGTTGCTTTATATATATTATTAATTTGTCGAGTCTTACGAAGCGTTTTTTTTTTGTGCTTTATTCGATTTTAATATGTTCAGTTTTGTCACTAAATAAATATTTTAGTCTTTGAAAGGGTACTCATGACTCATTACTTCCAACTGTTTGCGTCCCACTTGAGTCCTGCTCATTAATTTTTTTTATTTAAGCGTTTCACGCCAAGCAAGGTGAGAAGCCACTACGACGCAAGGGATACAGAAGATTTGGAGCAAGATCAGATAGGAGTGATAGAAGAAAGGATGAGGAGAAGGGTAGTGGATAGATCAAGGCAACTGGAGATGTCGATTGACATTACATTTGAATAATTGGAGCTTATAGCTCTCAGAGAAACAGGAATAGGGGAGAGAGTTCCACAGGCGAGAGGTGCGAGATATGACGCTATTGGAGTAGAAGAGACGGCTACATTTAATAGTTTTAACAGTGAAAGGGTGAGAGCGGGATGCCAGCCTCGTAGGGTGCTTGAATTCATGAAGTCTGGGAACGAGCGAATGCAGCTCCTCAGAGCAATTGCCATGAAAGTATTTGTAAAAAAGACAGAGAGAGGCGACGGCGCGTCTGTGAGAGAGCGCCTGTAGACGAGATGCTAGATCAGGGCCAATTTTATTGCATATCCGCCTCTGGAACCCCGAGGCAAACAGAAGGAACTCCAGACCATATATGGCAGCAATACTCCATGCAAGGGCGAATTGTTGATTTGTAGATCTGAAGGATCGATTCCGGGGAGAAAAATTTCCTGGCGCGGCACAGGGAGCCAATTTTCTTTGCGGTGGACAAAGCAATTGACTCAATGTATTTGTTCCATCTCAGGTCAGCAGTCAACGTGAGACTGAGCAGCCGCAGAGGGGTGCTTTCGAGAAGTCGAGCATCAGACATTCTAATGGGGGGCAGGGAAGGATCTCTGTGGTGATTAATAGAGAGCAGTTTTGTTTTTGAGGCATTAAAGTTAAACCAGCCAATTCCTGCCCCAGTTCACAATCGATTTGAGGTCCTTTTCGAGACGCACGGCCAGGTTAGTTTTGTCGGCGACACTAGTTTTTTTTTGAGGCAGGAGTAAATTGTAGTGTCATCCGCGTAGATGTCAACTTGGGAATTAATGGCGTCAGGAAGGTCGTTGATGAAGATATGGAAATGAGTATTTGTGACATATCAGCGTATATTGTAAAGAAATATCTTACGTTCATGCTACACCCCCATCGTTAGAGACCTTATGTCAGCGGGTTTTCTCATTTTCAGTGTGGTTACTTCTTACTCGCCATGCCCATCTGCTCATGGTCATTTGTATTTCTTAAACACCACAGATAAATCCTGTGGTTTATACTGAAACCATTATGTCCGTACCTTAGCTAGAGTTGAATATGTGTCTCTTCAGAGGAAAATACAGTTTTGAATTCACTTTTCTCCTTCCCCTATAGGCTTACGGCTGTATCACGTCGAAACATCGGTTCCCATATAGTCACCACTGTCAGATAACGTCAAGCTGGTCAGTACCTAGAAGGGTAACAGCTTGAGAATACCAGGTGCTGTAAGCTTAGAGGTGTGGTTGGTGTAATTGTTAATCGGAGAGCCCATCTCCAGTTCTGGTTGCTTTTGTTATATTCACTTACGCGCAAATACCCTTGGTAAAAGTATGAATCTACCTCTCCTCTCCCAACTATTGGTTAATTAGTAAGACTTGTATCACTAAAACCATTATTATCTATAAAAAAAAAAAAAACCTTACGATCTAAATATATTTTCTGGATTTAAGTAACTTGAAAGTTAAACCACAGAAAGCGAATAAATCAGTCAATTAAACCTTTCCCTATACTAGCAGGAAACCAAGAGGGTTCACTCCACTCTACTATTTATCCAATAGCTGGAGGTTCAAGAAATGTATATCTCTTTCTATTAAACCAGCCGCATATTCATGTCTTTCATAATTCATTTTTGATTCGGATACTTTTTGAAATAATGCTTACATTAATGGGAAGAGAGTAACAAAATATGATTTTGCCAAAATAGCTAGATAACCATACATTAACCTTAAAATTTCTGCAATATATATATATATATATATATATATATGTGTGTGTGTGTGTGTGTGTGTGTGTGTGTGTGTGTGTGTGTGTGTGTGTGTGTGTGTGTGTGAGTTGCAAGGGACAAGGGACAATTTCTTTTATATATACCTGCTTCGGAATTATTATTGTTATCGGTTCTCTTAATATATATATGTATATTAGTTTCGGATATGCTTGTAATAATTTTGATATTGAGTTTGGATAAATTATTTTGAATAGTAGACGATAAGGAGTTAGTTGGTAATATTATATGTTTGTTTGTTTTTTATCTAGTTTGTTCTCATTGTTGTTATTGTTGGAGAAGGGGTTGGGAAATATAGCAAAAAGGCAACATTTATTAAGAGCTCCAAAGGGTAGAAAATTGTGGGGTGTCATGATGGCCAACCTACTAAAAAGATACGGCACATAGAAGAAGAAGAAGAAGAAGAAGAAGAAGAAGAAGAAGAAGAAGAAGAAGAAGAAGAAGAAAAAGAAGAAGAAGAATCGCTTTGGATATAGTATAGAAAATCCTACATTCGACTAGTTTTCCAACAGAAGCAACTCGGAAGAATATACTTTATAATTCGGTGATGGAATTGGTAGTATCCAACAAAACTTGTCAAACAGAATGTCCGCCATAATGAAAAGTTGAACGAATTAACTCTAGTAAATTTTAGTAAATGTGGCCGATGTCGGATCAAGTCCTGGTCGACTGATTAAAAGCTTTTCGGTGATAAGGTAAAATAAGAATGCATATATCATTTTAAATTCGTAACAAAACTAAATATTCCATATGTATTTGAAGAATGAAAAAAATGTTTTTTTTTCACTTATGTTCACACAATACTAGGCTCAAGAGCCAATAACCTAATAAATAAACCAAGAACAACAAAAAATGTATAAATTCACTTTCATCATATGTTTAGAATTTATTACCATTCTAATCATCATTTTTTAAAACAAAAAAAAAATTGTCGAGGATTGAAGGTAGTTAAAATGTTTGCGGTGTCAATAGTAAAACGTTCCGTAATTTTTTTCTTGTACGAAGGTCCATGTTTCCCGTGCTTTCTCTAGCAAGTAAGCAATTACGGGATGAATTTACCAACGTTTTTGTTCTTCGAGATTGGTTATCAACTTGGGCTCGAGAGTCGAGTCTTTCCTGTATTTAACTCATAGCTAAAGAAGAAATGGGTTTATAGCTTTCCGAATGATATATATATATATATATATATATATATATATATATATATATATATATATATATATATACGAAAGTGAACATAAGAACTCGATCGCAAATTTTACGTGTTGCAGTAGATTGATATGGGTAAGATTCGTCCGTGAAAATATGTCTGAGCTTCTCCAACGCATATGATTACAAACACACTGGAAATCTGAGACTCTGTGGAGATTACTTTGCTTGATATCTATTTCCAAATATGATCGATATCCAATACCGTATATACAAGATATTTAACCAAGTATTCATGGGAAATGATATTCATTAAATTGGATGTAATACGAACTTCTCACACAAATACCGGTAGTACAAAATGATATTCCAAAAGCGGTTCTTACCACGCCATTTAGACTTTGTGAATTCGTTTCGATTAAGGAACGCTGCTCGAACATTTCATACGTTCTTGTATACTGTTTTGTTAGACGTTTTGTACGAGTGTATTTCAATGAAGAGGAAAATTGTCTTGTGTTGGAAAATTGTCTCAGCGTGGTGTAATGGTTAGCAACCTTGTCTTGCTAGATCAGTTACGACTGAAAAGGGAGATGGATCCTCACTAGGTGCCCCATACTTTCGGCCATGGGCCACATCTAAGCTACGCTTAGAAAATAACTATTCATCTTGTGTTTGATAAATTTGAAAAGTACGCCCTCATTACCAACAGAGTTGAATGTCAATTCGATGTATCCGAAATCGCATGTTTAACACATATATCCACCCTAAACGGGTATTTCACCAATACTTGAAAAAAAAGGGAAAAGATGACATTCGTAAATTTCCAGTGTCCACCTACATGATAGGTCTGAGAAATGCTGTAGATTTTCCCGACGTTTACGAGACGGAAGAGCTAAATCGAAACCCCCTTTTTAAAATTTCAATCTCATGAGGCACCAGTACCCGACAATATTTAACTAATCACTATTGTTTCTTTTCTGAATTGATTGTCTTCCTTTACATAGCAATGTCTACAGCAAGTGTTTCATCAGAATTGTCAATCATTTTTAAGGGGCAAAATGGTTGGACTCAAGCTGACTCAGAATTGCCGAAAACATTAATATTCTTTTGACTACATTGAATAGGATCATCACCTAGTTTAATAATTAAAGGACAGAGACATGTATCACGACGTTCAGGTCTTCTTGAAGTTTCATAAAGGCTAGATAGCATAGAGGAAAGTTCATCAGAACAATTACTATTTTCATTTAACTTAATGTTATTAAATGTCTATATCTAGAGGTACTGCTTGTTTATATTGTATTTATGAAAAAGGCAGAACTCATTTTCTGTCAGTAAGTCTATCGACAGAAAATTAATTCTGCCTTTTTCGATGTCATTTGGGCGGAGTTCATACAAAGTACCTCACCCGGAGTTTGAACTCGCTTCACCTTTTTTATTTAATGTTCTCTTAGAATCACTCGGCACCTCTTACTTTATTAAATGTGTATGCATGTGTGTCGTTATACCTATGTGTGTGTATGCACTTGCATGAATAAGTGGTGAAGTTCCGCGCATTCAAACATATCGTTCGAATAGCATTAGCTTATAAAGTCTTTTCAATTTCCGCAAGACGGAATCGGCGTTCTTGTTACCAGATTTCTTTGAGATTTGTTACTATCGCATCAAATTCGAAAGAACCATCTCGCTCGCGGGAAAAAAGGATCTAAACAATCATTCGGTCTGTAATTAAAGATGCTATCAACAACGAGCATCGATTGTATTTATTTGAAATTGTACTGTCTTCACAGCCGCCATTTTGCCGGACACTATCTTATCTGATTTCTTTCCGCTTCCGTTTTGACACGCCCGTCTTTTCGCCTTCAAAATTTCAATTAATCGCTAATTACCAGAATGACATTGCGAAAAATAATTCTACTCACTTTACCCTTTCCGCACGTCTCGTATTTAACTTGCAAATCCTTTTTATATTTCGCACACAAAACCTGATTTTTTTTTTATCAGTTGTCTCGAAATTACTCAGCCACATTGTATTAATAAACACGTGAAAAAAAAGATTCTTTTCTTCATTTCCTATTTTACTAAATCTGAAACTACTACAACCTGCTACTTTACATTTGGACGGAGTAACTCATGTCACTTGTTATACACAATGTTTAGACCGTTACAACCCTCGACCTTTGTTATGGTCCGGTTCCTTGTACCACGGTGATAGTCCAAGGTAGAACGAATAAAGAAGAACTCGAACACGGATATGGAATAACACAGATATATTACAAACAGGAATATATACCGAGAGGTAGGAAATGTTAGTACAAACAATCAGGTTTAGTAGTAATTGTCTGAACGCGACTCTGTTTCGGTCTGCCTCTGACTCGACTGACTGACTAGCTCTGACTGACTGACAGACTCCTGACGGACTTCACTCCAGACTTCAGACTGAACAGTATTTAGTCACCCCTCCAAGGCATCATGTGGCACAAGGCCGGTTTAACGTGGGATCTCCGAGCCCGTGGGCTCGGCCAAAAATATGCCCTTTGAACCCGTATAAACTGGTTCAGGGTCGGTTTACCTCCCCGAAAGAGACCCCGCCCTTCGGCGTAGCCTCGTTCGGGTTCCTCCCTGTCCGAAGGCAGTGAGTTCAACCGATCAGCCTGTCAGCCAGTCGCCCGACTTCAGACTGAACGGGATTTAGTCACCCCCACCCCCCACGAGGGCATCATGTGGCACAAGGCCGTTTTAACGTGGGATCTCCGAGCCCGTGGGCTCGGCCAAAAATATGCCCTTTGAACCCGTATAAACGGGTTCAGAGTCGGTTTACCTCCCCGAAAGAGACACCGCCCTTCGGCGTAGCCTCAATCGGGTTCATCCCAGCCCGAAGGCACAAAGTCCAACCGATCAGCCGGTCAGCCATTCGCCTGACTTCAGACTGAACTCTCTGCTTCCTATTGAGGCGCAGTATTTATTACGTATGGAATAGTCCATCATGTTATTATGGGTAAGGTCCCCTAACAACCTTCTTTAGGTATCTGTCGCAACTGGTAAAGTTCCTGCAATTTCAAACTGAAATATAAAGGCGAGAACAGTCGCTTTTTAAAAGTAACGATGGGGAAACATTGAAAGATTGTATTGCGTGTCACTGAAATCAGTCATGCCTGGTCATGTATTTGGCAAGACCATACCCATGAACCAAATTGTAATGGACTGAAGGAACCAGCAGACATGTTGCGCTCGGATAATCCCCTCAATAGTCCTAGCATAGTGATAAATACTCTTTGAAAACTTATGAAAAAAAGTAAGAATATTCAATATTTTCACTACTTGAGTGCAATCATTAGGTTCAATGCTCCAAAATATCACGACTGGGTTATCCAAGAGTTCCAGGTCGGAATTAAGACGTTGTTCAAAATATATTGTTCCTTGGCATTTGTGAATTGAACCCTTTTCTCCAAGGAAGGAATTTAAAATAGACACGTCTCTCGAATATGAGCGACTAAACGAATATATTTGAGATACGAAACTGGGCACTTATTTGCATCTTGAAGATTAAGACTTAAAGTTAACTTAATCAAAATATGCTTTATTTTGAAAATTATGTACAGGCTCATATTTCATTTTAAATTATTTGCATTTCCCTTTTGCACTTTTTAAGTTCCTTATCCAAGAAAATCGCATTTTCTTTATTGGTAGTCATCGCCGCATATTTCGCTGGAAATACAAGGCCCACTTAATTTTGGCTCACAACTGGGGCAAAAGATAGCCTGTTAATTTTAACACCTCAAAAACTAAACTTCTCTCCATTAATCATCTGAGAGACTCCTCACTGTCTTCCATCGGCATGGCTGATGCTAACCTCAAGGAAAGTAACTCAGGCTAACGTTCTCATCTGACTTGAAGTGGAAATCTATTGCTGAATCTATTGCTAGGTTAGGTGCTAAGAAAGTTGGTTCACTGTGTCTTGCCAGAGAATTTTTCTATCCAAAATCTATCTTGCACAATTATGTCTCCCATTCATCCATACTTAGAATATTGCTGTCACATATGGCCCTGTGTCCCTGCTATATACGTTGAGCTCATCGTAAAAATCCAAAGAAGAATCAGCAATATTATTGGTCCTGATCTGGCGGTTCGATTACAATTACTTTCCCGCCGTCGGAAGGTTGCCTCCCTGCGCCTTTTCTATAAATGCTTTCATGGTAATTGTTCGGATAAGCTCTTCTCTACGGTAGCTTTTTAATTTAAGCGCAGTACTAGACTAGTGTCGAGATCACATCAATTTACAGCTGAGCTGGCTAGATGTAACCGAAATGTCTATGCGAATAGCTTCTTTTCTTGTACTTCACGCTTGTGGAACACGCTTCCAGCTTCATGCTTTCTAGCCAAGTTTACTCTTCCCAAATCTAAATGCAATGTCAATCGCTATCCACTGTCCTTCTGATTACTCTTTCCTCTTCCCGCTAATTATTAATGTCTATGTGCCTAATTCTTCCACACCAAGTAACCCCTTGTGTTCTAGTGACTTTACTGCCTTGCAAGGAGTGATACCCATTAAAAAAACATATCTCTTTCTTTCTCTCTCTCTCTAAACTTTTCTTTCTATACTTCTCTCAACGTACGAGAAGGCCACCCTCAAATAAAAAGACGAAGAAAAAGAAAAGACTGAACTTGGCCCAAAATACCGGAAGTTTGCAGAAGCAGACTTTACTTATTCGTGACTGAAAAATACTTAAAATCAGGGAGGTTCCACGCATAACTTCATAAAGAAATAACATAAAGAAAATGAAAAAGAAAAGAACGTCGGAAAAACAATTTGTCGAATCAAAGACATTGATACAAAGAGAATTTTTGATGTTCGCATCAAATTCTCGAGCCTATTGAAAAAGATATAAAAACCTGACACCTCTAGGCAGAGGCAGAGAGGAGACAAGAAGAACACCAGGAGAAGGCGGGACCAAAGGACGCAACCATGCATGACATGTGAAGAAGCAGTGAAGACGTCATCGGCTGCTGACATTTCCGCCTTATTTTCTCCAGACTGCCACTAATATCCGTCTTATTAACGAACCTTTTGCTACGCCGAATACCAAAGGACTCACTCATCACTCTAAAGAAAATAAATAAAAATATATTATTTATTTTAAACCCTTGAGTCAGTTCGTTTTATTCCCAAGGTTTCCGATAAAAGCATTATCCTAACATTTATCCATACTGGCGACGTTCTTTATGTGAGTACATATGTCATAATATAAAATTATTCATAATAAAAATTTTATACACAAAACAATAGTGTTCAATCAAAGAAGTGAACCCACATCAATCATTTTTTCCCAAAGCAATAGGCACAGAGCAATTAGTCCAATTAATGTGCAAATTAAGGAATCGGAATAAAATTAGTATGGCTTTGAATGTTACTTGCAGAGATCGTCTGACCAATCAGCGATGGTAAAACATCGTACAGTATCAGTCATCGTCAAACAGCGTAGTATCAGATTCACAGGGCGAGCTAAAGTCGAAATTGTTAGTGAAGGTCATTCCATAGGAGACTACACAAGAAAGTGCTAGCAGAGGACGACAAATCAATACCAATATCAAGCAGAATTGTGACAGCATTAACTGCAATTCCACGAACGTGTCGAATATGATGAAATATGGAATTGGATGGCGATATAGAGTCAAAGAAAACCGCTCAAGCACTACGACCGGATGAGATTGCACACAAGTAATCTCTGCGGACGTTTGACGCTGCACGATCCATAGTATCCTCGGCAATCATCTTTGGATACAAACAAATACGTATTATAAGGGTATGAAGAAACTATGACACAATAACTGGTGTCAAAGGTTGACTGGCGATCTAATTTATATGTCTAATGAAAGAAAAATATTTTTTTATGCTAAAACAATGCTATACCATGAAGTTTCTGGTTTACCACTTTTAACTTATGGAAATGTTATAGTGTGAGAGGTGAAATTGTAAACTTGGGTGGGATTGGTCGTTAGGTCCAGGCTTAGATCTTAAATCTGACTTTTCTTTTCCTTTGATAAATGAATTATTCGTAAAAATGAGTGACGCAAAGCAGGTCAGGTTTGTTTTGATCAGGGATATGACACACATTCAGGTGGAGCTGACGATGACGCGTGTAATAATTAGGTCAAAAGAGAGTGAGATTCCGGATCATGGAAAATGTTCCACTAAAGGTGGATTTTAACGATACAAGATCACAATGATGATTGGCAACACCGCGTAAGAGTGGCATTCAGCGAAGCACGCAGCTGCCCTAGTGCCTTATATTCTATCCTGTCCCTATTCGTATACACGTGTTTAGAAACGGGCCTAACATAAATATAAAATAGCCTGGTATATAAATATATCTAAACGTACCATTGACCAGTATATATAGCAAGTAATAGTAGAGTCAAAACAACACACATGGCCTGAAGATTGCATTGAAGAAGGAAACAAGCAGTCATCACTCGGTGTTGAGTTCAGAGTCCAATTTTATATATATACACGCTCTATCCCTGATACAAAGTACTTTTAGCCATAAATATAGCACACGCGAAAAATATATTTTTGTTATATATATATATATATATATATATATATATATATATAACAAAGTTACCTGGAAACTACAGAAGACTGGATGAAAGAAATAAACTACATTCAGTAATAAACGAAGCCAAGAAATTCAAAAGAGAATTTCAAGTAGGTGAAGAAGTGTAATTAAACTATAATACACCTACTGCAGCGGCAAAGAAAGGAAAAGCAAATGCAATAGACCAAATGCAAAAGCGATGACAAAATAAACCTCTTCATCGCCAACAATCTGACAAAACCTCGTACAAATCAGTGGTTACGTAGTGCAGGGTTAAAAAGTGTTTATTCTGGCTGCACAGGAGCAATGGTTTCAATCTAGAAATTACCAAGCAAACATACTGAAATATTAACCCTAAAGTGTTGACCCTAAATGCAGATTCTGTGATGAGTATCCAGAAGTAATTGACCATTTTGTATCAGCTTACAGGGTATTAGATTTCACTGATTATAAAAATTGGCTTGACAGTGTGGAAAATACGCAAATTTTATAGGAAGAAAAATTCATGGAATTGGTATGAACATCACTCACTACTGGTTGCAGAGATAGGACCTATAACAATGTTATGGGACTTTAAAATATACACAGACAGAACAATCAAAGCAAATCGCACAGACATCGTGATTAAAGACCAGAAAAACAGATTGTGCTTTCTTATTGACATGGCACTTCCTGCAGGCTGAAATCTATCTTGGAAGATCTTCAAAAAATATCAAAATACGAGTACCTTGAAGTGGAAATCTCAAAAAATGTGGCACATGAAAACATCAATAATTCCAGATGTAGTTAAAGCCCTCAGTTTAATTGTAAAGTTTCCGATGGATTCAGTGAAGGGATCTCTGGCAGACTATGCCTTAAAAAATACAAAAATTGTACTCACACATTACGAAGAGCTTTATCTATGAGAATGGGTTATTCTTTTAAGGTTGTTTTATTTTTTTATGACAATGTTCAGTAGAAAATGTTATCTAACTTAAGTTTCTTGATAAACATTTCCCCAACAGCCAAAGGAACATATCCATTTTTCTTTTGTCTCATGTAAAAATTTGGTAAATAATAATAATAATGATAATACTAATCTAGTTTATTAATAAACCAGATATCATACTGTTAGAAAATCAGAAAAAAAGATTTCCTATTATGTATTTGAAATGAGAAATGAAAAAATAGCAGTTCCAGTGATCATTAAAACACTGGAAAACATTCCAAGCATCGGATTGTGATTCGAAAATGGAGCCACCATAAAATGTGTGCCTGTTCGGAACAGCACGGATAGTTCTAAAAGTAATGCAAAAAAATGACCGTTTTATTTTTTCATGTCACAAGACATAACCTGAAAATAATATTCTTATGTAGTAAATGTCATATAATGTGATGAAGATGCGAAACAACAACAAAAGATAGTAAAAGCCACTAGGTTGCAAGGAGTTGCATAGAATAAAAGCAACTGAAAGGACAATAAAAGAACAAGATCCAAGGAGACACATGATGAGGATTGACATTATATTTTCATTTTTGAACATCGTAGATGACAGGAGAGTAGGAAGCCGGAAAAGGGTTCCACAAGTGAAAAGAGTTCCACAAGTGAAAAGTTCGAGAGAACGAACTAGCAGCAGCGACCTTGTCGTTGCGCTTAGAAAGAAATTTCAACAGTAAAATATTTAACCGCTGCTTGAAGGATAAATCCATTCCAAGTCTGTGGAATTTGTCAAGTGTATGCTCGGTTTTCAAGAATGTTTGTGAGTGTGCATCCCCCTCTCAGTATAGAACCATCACACTCGTCAGTGTTATCAAAAAAAAAAATTGAATCTGCAATCAACAAGAAGACTGCTGATCACCTCAATACGAACAACTTCTTCAGCGACAATTAGTATGGGTTTCGATCGGACGGATCTATTGCTGATATCCTAAACTGCCATTACTCACAGAATCAGATCGCATTGGATATTTCAGAGGCTTTTGCCACGATATGACATTATATATTATTGCACAATCTCTCTAGCTATGAAATTACTGGAAGAGTTTTCTTAAATATAAAGTCCTTCCAAAAGAGTAGGTCCCTAAAAGTAGTTGTTAACGACCAATCCTCGGAAGACGTAGCCATCAATGCAGGCGCCCACGAAGTTCCTTCTTCTGCCCAACCCTCTTTCTACTTTATATTAATCATCAGCCTAAGAGTATACTCCGATCATTTGTGAAAATCTATGTTCATGATATACTGCTATATGGATGCATCACCGAAGATCTAGATGACAAAAGATTGGCGGCTGATCTCTCCTCTGATCTAGCTCTAACTGTTCAGTGGGGGAAAAACCTGGCTGGTCACATTCTTGCATCAAAAAAATATTTTTACCAAGATTTTCTCAAAAGGAAACGTTTTTAAAATAATTTAATTTATTTCTGAATAAATCCTGAAAGTTTCGTTAAAATTCGATAAGGATCTGATTTTTGCAAGAATTTCCAAATCAGTCTGTTTTTCACTTCAAGAAGACACTAAAATTTTCCATATTAATTTATGGTGACCAGTTGATGCCCCTCCCCCTGCAAAAAATAAAATAAAATAAAATAAATGAATAAATTAAAAAAAAATTCGAATATTCTACAAAGGACCCAAAAATATAATTTAATAATCCAAAAATCATTTGGTCTTTCCTCCTAATAATAACATAAAGATTTGACGATAAAATTTTGTTTTTATTATATTTTGGGTAATTATTCATCATGTATGCTCGTTTTTTTATCGAATATTTGGAGGTGCCTAATTAACACGCATTCAAACTTAGGCATCTCTTATTTTCGATATACCTACATTCACGCTGTCAGTCACTTTGTCCGATGAAACGTAACCTGAATGAAAATGATCAGCACGTTATTAACAAACTCTGAGTTTCTCATAAACTTGTATAGCTCTCCAAAGTAGCTAGCCGTTCGAAAAACGATAACTTTATAGATTTTTTTTTTTTTAGGAGAGCCTGGTTTAAAACACAGGCACATGTGAACCAGTTCAAACGAGATCCTGTTTTCTTTTCCCAGGCCTAGAGTAAGTCTGCTGCCGGTTAAATACCATAATAAATGCGTTATTTGCCAGAAACAAATGACGATGATTCTATGTATCGTGTTTTTTGCTCTATTTTCATATTCGGTTTGAAGAAGAGTCGCTCAATTACAAAGAGGTCATAAAACAAAACGAATTGCAGTTCGTTTATATGCTTACTCATAGTGGCATCAAACAGCTTCTGAAGACGAAATACTCAACTTTCCCCCCCACTGTCATATAGGGAAAAAATTTTACGGCATTTTTATGAGATAAAAACGAAGCATGAACCACTTTCTTTTATGCCTCTTTTCTTTTTAGCTGTTTCTTTTTATTATTTCTTTTTTTCTTTTTAAGCCAGTCAGTGTGCATGTGTAGATTTGGTCTGCGAGTCCTTTTTTTTATTGTCCATAAAATTAGGCCCAGCTTCTGATGCAGAATCCTATTCGTCATATGGCCTCTTCATAAACACTTTTGATCTCAGAGCCGTTTACATAAGGCCCCGTATGGCCGTGTCGGTTTAATCTGTTTGTGCGAAGGCTAATTTACGTTGGGAAATCTCCGTCCGCCTCAATCTGGGAAGAAGTCGTATATATGCACTTTATAGGATAAGAGGCGCGACAGATGGTCGACTACATCACTGATATATTTCTCATACCATGTATATATATATATATATATATATATATATATATATATATATATATATATATATATATATATATATATATATGCATGTATATGTATTATAATTTTAATTAGTATAAAATTAGACTTATATCAAATACCATGAAATTCAGATCTAATGAAATTAAATGTCATCAATATTATCGTAGTCTGAGTCTTGAGAACAAGCGGTGAAAATCTTAATTAAAGTGGTTTTTAGTTGCTAAAATGTTTCTGCTTAATTCATGATTAAATTTTATTCATTTTGTTCTTTACTTTTTTTAACATTCTTTTTTTTGTTTCAATTTGTCGATGTTTGGAATTTGTTTTAAGTTATTTTGACGCATTCATTCTACAAAAATGTGAAAGGACAATGAATCTCGATAACAGCCATTGAAAAATTGAAAAGTTCGCAACAGTCCTGCAAACAGCTAAATAAGGCTAAAATGTTATTTTTTATGCGAATTAAAAAAAAACACTTTTAAAGGGATTTAAAATAGAGCACTCTAAGAAACTTAAAAATAGAAAGATAAAAGCTGTTTGTCTGTCTCTGTCTCTGTCTCTCTCTCTCTCTCTCTCTCTCTCTCAGTTCACCTGGCTCATTAATATTTATTTATTTAACTTTCGTTCTTAGTGTATTGAGCACTCTTTGTTTTAACTTATTATCGCTGACTTGTTTTTCTTTGTACCAGAGATTTAAAGTACGGGACGATTTCTGTCGCCCAGGTCGGAGTTTTCTGGTACTTTCTTTTTTTTCCATTTTTCCTCGGATGCAAATTTATTTGAAAATTAAGCTATCCCACAGAGTTTAAATAGATTTACATCATATATATATATATATATATATATATATATATATATATATATAATTAATCTCCATTTTTGTTGATGTACTTATGATTCACTATAGAACAAAACATTGCAGAAGGAAGATTTACCAAATAATTCTGTCACGATACTGAATTATTGATGCGACATCATATATATATATATATATATATATATATATATATAACTTTATTTTATTTTATATATATATATAATTTTACTTTAGATATTACAGAAAAAAAAAGTTGAAATCGCTACACAATAGCTTTTGTGTTTCGGTACTACGTTGTACCACTTCTGGCGAATGGTAAGGGACTTTTGATTAAATAATTTTAAAGGATTTCAAAAGCAAAATGTTACCTCTTTTCTGAAAGATAAAGGGCCGGGTGTTAAGAAAACATAGGGTCAGAATTAAAAATAAACTTGTGTAAAGTCTATTTGTAATTCTGCCAATATATATCAGTTTTAGCTGGGTGATGTTGAAAGACTCGAAACCTCTAATGAACCTCGGCTAAAAACATTAAGGATGATGCGTGCCAAAGCATCAAACAGATTTCATGATATATATATATATATATATATATATATATATATATATATATATATATATATATGACACCTTGTCAGTCAGTATGCTGCTCATGGCAAGTTGACGTGAATATCGAATGGGTTACGATAATATGAAGCAGATGGATAGGACATTACTTATCTGACATTGTAGGGACATCTTCCCTCCAAGTAGAGAGTCACCTGCATCACGAGCATATATGATCGAAGTTATTACTGCTCACCGTAGACAGTCACTGCGCTGCCTATTAATGATCATGACCAACAAACTAATATGAAAGAGCCCTTATTAAATCAGCCTTTCTGAACGACAAAATAATATAAAACAAACATTATTGAGCCAGCGGGTGTCTATTCCACAAAGCAGTAGTTCTTGAGGAGAACTTGTCCATGGGAAACATGTTGACTTTTGAAATAAAGAGGATACAAGGCTGATTCCACTTCGTGACAGTAGCATAGCATATCCTTGCTGCAAATGTCTGAACTGGCGAAACTAAAAAATGGAGCTCATCTGAACATTTGCGATGGATATAGTGATGATCTTCCGATGTAACATCTACAAAATATATGCTATTTAAAACCAGATAATATCTAAAATTCTAATAATATTTTTTCAAGGGGGTGATAATAATGGTTTAGTTATACATCTTTTATTAATTAATCCATAGCTGGATTCATTTACCAAGTGTATTTGCGCGTAAGTGAATATAACGAACCCAATGATAATTTGAACCCAGCACTCCGATTAACAATTTCGGGTCATTATCTATTACACCACCTGCACATCCAAGCTGACAGCAACTTGTATTCGCAAACGGTCACCCATCTAACTTCGGTGATCATAGCGCGACTTTGACTCATATCTTCTTTCTTTTATGTGCCCTGTCTCTTCAGGACGTAGACGATCATAGTCCCCCACATCTTCCTATCCTTTGAGCTCTTAATAAGTTTAGTCTTTTCGTTATTTCTTCCAAATCCTATTCTAGCATCCATTTACTCAAGTTCATCAAGTATGTTAAGCGCTGTTTTTCACTGTTCGTCTTTTCCTCAATCTGTTTCGAGAGTATCAGATTTTCCAAACCATCCTTCCTCACTACCTGCCTCAAAAATTTCATCTGCCTCTTCCTGATGTTAAGCATATGTTCCCTTTTTGTTTTTATTTTCTCCAAAACTTCGTCGTTGCTCCCATTTTCGATCCATGGCATCCTCAGCATCATTTCTATTGCTTCAAGTCTCTTCTTCATCTGTGAGGAGATTGTCCAGCATTCACTGCCATGCAGGAGAACGGATATTACGTAATAGTTCAGTACTCATTTTTTGTTTCTAACGAAATTTTTCTGTTTCTTAATACGCTGCTTAACTTTTTTAATGCATCTTTGGCTCCTAATACGTCTTCAGATTTCAATGTTGCACTTTCCGTTCTCTGTTAGAACAATTCCCAGATATTTAAATTTCTGTTCTTGTTTGGTTATAGTATCCCCGATTTGTAATTTGCATTTAGAGAATCGATTAGACATTGAAATCCTTTGGTCTGTAAAACGCTTCTAATTGTTTAAATCTGCCTAATCTTAGTTGCTTTCTTTCCTTGGACATGGTTCTTGATAATTTCCTTTTATGTTCTTTTGTCTGTTTTTGTGGTGCATTTATTGTCTTGTGAATGGGACATTTTTATTAATTTTCTCATTTTTCTTTTGTCTCGGGAAATCGAATCATTTTTCAGAATAGCCATTCCAAATAGATCAGCTATTTACTCACCACTGATTGTATTTTGACTTTTTTTCTTTTCTTTATTTCATTTCATTTTCTACACTTTCCTTGGCAACAATTCGTGTCGCTCTCAATTGATTATCAACTTTCACTCGGTTTATCATTTTCGACCGCAGATTGCTCGCTATCAAGACGTTCGAGCTCAGATAGAGAGTGCTCTTTTTCGCAGAATATTTGCCGTGCCAAGCAAAACAGATTACTGAAGAGATGGGATACGAGGATTTACCCCGATTTTTTCAACGTAAGATTCTAAGTTCGTTGGTATGTAATTGGTACTGTATAAGTCAACCTCCTGGCAACATCAATTCGAAGATCGGTGGATTTCTTGTGCTTGTCAGTTTCTTTCACCTTTATATTATGGTCACCAGCAACAACCACACGTCTAAGAGGAGGCATTTTCTTGTCTTTTTTCACAACAACGGTAATGCTTGGATTTATGGCCTCAAGGAACCATTCGGTTTGGATGTTGAAAACTCACAAGATCATGACTCGGTCGTCTTTTGTTATGACTTTATTATTATTATTATTATTATTATTATTATTATTTCCTTTGATTATCATTATTGTTATTATTTCCTTTGATTTCTGTTGTATACACATATATGGCTTCATGATAATTTCCACTAATCATTTTTGTAAAAAATAAAAAGTATACGAATAAAATCATGTACATTTTACATAGATAAAGCTCTTCGTAATGTGTGTGCGATACTTATGATTACATTTTTTGTATTTCTTTAAGGCTTGGACTACCAGGAATCCCTTCAATGAGTCTCTCGCAACCATTCCGAGGGTTTCGACTAAAACTGAAAGTATTGATGTCCTCATGTGCCTCATTTTTGAAATTTCCATTTCACAATCCTTTTGATAGTTTTTTGAAGATTATCAAAAATAATTTAGAATCTGCAGAGACTCCTATGTCAATGAGAAAGCACATTCTGTTTTTGCTGTCTTTGATCACGATGTCTTGGCGATTAGCATTGATTGTTCTGTCTGTGTGTATTGTAAATTCCCATAAAATTGTTATTATTATTATTATTATTATTAAAATTTCTTTGTTTACACGGTTATTCCTTTTCAACCGAAAATCTTGAATTATGATTGTTCACCCTCAAGTTTTTCGACCTCATATAACTTGCACATTTCGCAGAATATCTGTAGTGCCAAACATAGATTTCTGAAGAGATTAGGATTTATGTTTATTCCGATTTTTTCAATGTATATTTTTATATTCGGTGCTATATACCCCAAAGATATCTGTGACAGTTGTGGCATTAACGTCCCACGTCATGGCAACTTTAATCCGAGGTCAGTGAATTTCTTAAACTTCTCAATGTCATTGACTTTTAATGTCACCAGGAAGACCCACGTCAATAAAGAGGCATATTCTTGTCTATATTTCTGAGATAAGGTATTGTAATTATTTACATTGTTAGGACAGTTTTCCACATTATGTCCTGACAGATACATGGCCAATGGATAAAAGTGTTGGTTGGATCCAGTGACTAGACCTAACAGTTGTGAATTCAATATCGGGGAACAAAAACTTGGTGAGTTTAGTTAAAGGGAGGTAACTGAGACATACGGAAGAGATATGGAACGTTGAACTAGAACAGTATACTCTGGTGGACGAAATAAAGGGTTCAGTTCGAAATTCCAATCAACTGAAGAAGGCCAGTTCGTACAAAGGCCGAAACGCCGCTAACATGACAATTACGACGAGAACAACTGTCCGAACAATGCAAATAATGTAAATACGTCATATTCTGGTACATTTCTTTTCTACCCAATAATGCCTGGTTTGATGGCGTCAGGTAGGTGGCCTGATTAGATTAACACAAGATTTTGACTTGGTTGTTTGTTCTGTCGCAGTGTGCCCAAGCACCACTCCCACCGTTTCTTAAACAACCCCGGCTATGCCTGCCGATAGAGAAAGGTCACGGTCCTTGTGTGCCAAAAATAGCAACGACATCCTTCCAAACTGTCAGAAACACACAAAACTCAATTTTCGCCACTAAACAAAAATAAAAGACCTTTAATTTCGAACCGAAATTAATTTAAATACAGTCAACAAACACCGAACACACTTTTGACTGTAATTAATACGGCCCGGAATTAATTATATTCATTTACTTGTTTAGCGTCACCGCTTTCTCTTGTATGAACCGTCATACCTATATCCCCGAGACTTCGCAGCGGTTTTTAGCCGGCCCGGGGGTGCAGCCCGGCCTTCGGGCTGGGTTGCGACACATGGCAAAGTCTAGTTTGGACCATATCAGGACCTGCTAAGACAAGCCAAGACCAACTTGGACCAGAACTTGACTAAGCTTTGACCAGCTTGGACATGTTATGACCAAAACATTGACTAAGCCTTGACCAGCTTGGACATGTTATGACCAATCTTTGACCAGTGACACTATGCGGAAAAAGCTTGGGTTTTTCCCACGAAAAAAATGACCTTGTGTCACGACTTGACCGCGTGGGAGTCAAGTATTCCCACGAAAAAACGACCTTGTGTCACATCTTGACCTCGTGGGAGTCAAGTAAATACCGCCGGCCCGGGGAGCAGCCCGGCCTTCGGGCTGGGTTGCGACCCATGGCAAAGTCTAGTTTGGACCAATACCAGGACCTGCTAAGACAAGCCAAGACCAACTTGGACCAGAACTTGACTAAGCTTTGACCAGCTTGGACATGTTATGACCAAAACATTGACTAAGCCTTGACCAGCTTGGACATGTTATGACCAATCTTTGACCAGTGACACTATGCGGAAAAGCTTGGGTTTTTCCCACGAAAAAATGACCTTGTGTCACGACTTGACCGCGTGGGAGTCAAGTATTCCCACGAAAAACGACCTTGTGTCACATCTTGACCTCGTGGGAGTCAAGTAAATACCGCCGGCCCGGGGGAGCAGCCCGGCCTTCGGGCTGGGTTGCGACCCATGGCAAAGTCTAGTTTGGACCAATACCAGGACCTGCTAAGACAAGCCAAGACCAACTTGGACCAGAACTTGACTAAGCTTTGACCAGCTTGGACATGTTATGACCAAAACATTGACTAAGCCTTGACCAGCTTGGACATGTTATGACCAATCTTTGACCAGTGACACTATGCGGAAAAGCTTGGGTTTTTCCCACGAAAAAATGACCTTGTGTCACGACTTGACCGCGTGGGGAGTCAAGTATTCCCACGAAAAACGACCTTGTGTCACATCTTGACCTCGTGGGAGTCAAGTAAATACCGCCGGCCCGGGGAGCAGCCCGGCCTTCGGGCTGGGTTGCGACCCATGGCAAAAGTCTAGTTTGGACCAATACCAGGACCTGCTAAGACAAGCCAAGACCAACTTGGACCAGAACTTGACTAAGCTTTGACCAGCTTGGACATGTTATGACCAAAACATTGACTAAGCCTTGACCAGCTTGGACATGTTATGACCAATCTTTGACCAGTGACACTATGCGGAAAAGCTTGGGTTTTTCCCACGAAAAAATGACCTTGTGTCACGACTTGACCGCGTGGGAGTCAAGTATTCCCACGAAAAACGACCTTGTGTCACATCTTGACCTCGTGGGAGTCAAGTAAATACCGCCGGCCCGGGGGAGCAGGAAGCCTCCCTGATTCGCGACTTTGACGCGCCCAGTCAAGTCGATCAAGCCCAGCAGCTGACGGGACCCAGCAGCAGTTGTTCAAACAGTTTTCTTCAGGGCTAACTTCCCAAAGTCATTCGATCACCACTCTTCGCTACTGCCTTCCCTCTGTGACGCCAGCACTCCTGCAGCTTCCAGCTCGCTCCTTCAGCTCATTCCTGCACCTTCCAGCACTCCTGCAGCCTTCAGATCACTCTTGCAGCATCCAGCACTCCTGCAGCTTCCAGCTCTCTCCTGCAGCTTCCGGCACTCCTGCAGCTTCCAGCTCGCTCCTGCAGTTTACAGCTCACCCCTGCGGCGCTTTACTGACGTCCCGCGTCCTATTCCAGCACCCGCTGACGACCTTATCCAGTGCCCACTGACGTCTAGCGCCCGTTATCGTCCGGACACCGTTCAAACGACCTCTGTCTTTTTTACCATCCACCGTTTGCAAATAAAGACACGATTTCCATCGTCTACAACGGACCGTCTGCGTTTGTCATCCTTCTTTGCTATTGTCATCTCCTTGCCCTTGTGTCCCCCTTTTAGTTGTACGGTCGATTGGCACTCACACCTCTCGGCCCGCTGCAACAAGTGGTGACCCCGACGTGATCTGATTTGGCTGGACAATATGGCGACATAAACGCAAACGAGGTATATTCAACACATTAGCAACCAGCAGTCCTGCAACACCATTTTCTACGAACTAACACCTCTTCTGGACTGAAACAGATAAAGTGTGAACCCAAACCACGGGACGACTCACTGTTCCACTACATACGATTGGTGATTCCGAACTACTAAAGGCGACCCACTGTCCTTTATTTTCAAAACAACTTTTGGAAGCGACACACAAGTTTCACAGGAATGGATCTACGACTTTCTCCGGACGACTCACTGTTCCATTACAATGCGACATCACTGAGGATTTGCATGCACGTAATTCGTCGCTATTAATCTTGCAAATTCCGCTTCCTTTCAACACGTGCTACTGGGCATAGCATTTCGCATTTTCATTCCTGAAACTCATAAAGCGCGCACATACATTTTCCTACACCACGTGGCAACATCTTTACGCCACCGCTTGCTTCCCATGCTTCAAACTATTTTTTTCGGACGACTCACTGTTTCGAAAAAAACATTTTCAACAATTGCACCCTGTCGACAACACAAGCACATTTCGTGAATCACGCATCTCAACCACACTACTGACACATTTTCTTTTCAGTTCACAAGAACAATAATCAAAACTTTTCATGAACCCTTTTTTTCTTATATATTAAAAGTTGACATCTCATTACAACTTTTAATCTGGCGGGAGGTATTGTCGGAGTTACCTCCTCCTCCTATCCTTGAACTGGCTGAGGAACAGGGTCATTTCGACCTTGACCTCTCATTCATACTCCTTACACACTGTTAACACGTCAGAGGGACTAGCAAATCCCCTTTTCAGTTAGGCTATATTACAAACCTAGTTGTAATATACATCTAGTCATTTTTAGCTAACCTCGTGGCATTTTACTATAGAGACTTTTCGGTTAGCTTAGCCAATTTCTCTTGCTGGTCCCCCTCGTCACAAGACAGTGATTTCTCCCTAGATTCGAGGAGGCTGTCGGCGGCCGCAACGGTCGTCTACGCAGGCCCCTTGGCCTTCATTGGCCAAGGGCGCCGATCTACGGCCTGTGTATTAAGTTACGCTCCCATTTCTTTTTGTCTGCCAACTTGACGATAGTTGGGAACTTTCTTTCTCTCTCTTCCTTCCCAACACGTCAAGTTGGCATCCCGGCAATGACAAACAACGTTGGCAACGCGAACTGCTGCAACAAGTTGGCACCCCGGCAATGACAAACAACGAGTTGGCAACACGAACAACACGTCAAGTTGGCACCCCGGCAACGACTCAGCTTCAACAACCAACGAAGATCATCCTGGCATCACTCAACATCAAAAACCACCAAGCGATCATCCTGGCAACAACCCACATCAGCTTCAACCCCCAACAACGATGATCCTAGCAACTGCCAACCTCGACCATCAATGCCTGAGTTGTATAGAAGTTGCCTTTTCTTTGTTCATTTACCTTCATGTTATCATTGAATAATCACATCAGTCGTATCTAGTGGTTTTCATTGGAGATCAATTAACAACAAGTCTTTTTATTACTGTAGGACGATGCTCAATATTCTATGATTGTTGAAACGTAACGTTTATGTTGCGTCATTATTTAGCCAGCCCACCGCCAGAGTTCATATGTTTTCCTAGCTTCATTACTTTTCATTACTTCTTTTATTCTACGTAAGCTGAAAAACGACATCTACTCTCTGATAAATTGTATTGTTCTTGTATTTCATTTCTGAGATGAAGAACTGTGGTTATATATATATATATATATATTAGTTCATTCGCATATTGATTATTATAGATTGTGCCTCCGAAGTTTCCTAAGTGAAATGCGACATCGAATCTTTTGCACGTTTTCCTATGTGGCATCTGTCGGTCTTGAGAAAGACCATGAATTTGCACCTAAAAAATTATACCTCATCTGCTGATGGTGGCGCAGCATTTGTTATGACTGGACAGGCTCACACGGATGTGGCAGTCTGCAACGAATGCATGTGAAGACACTACCCCCCATGTCGTTTTCTTGCTTCCCGTGTTTTGGCGTCGTGACGTCCTCTCCAGACCGCAGTCCCACCAGGCAATGTTTTATGAGAGATCGATGGTTGCCCATGCAGCTCGTCTCCTCTCTTAGCATCGTCTTCGTCCCAGCAGTTGCCAGAACGAAAATTTTATATAAATACCAGATAAAACGACAATCCTCTTCTTGGTTCATTCCTACCTGTTTCCGTTCGCCAGACATTAACCTAATCGAGCATTTTAAGGAACGTGACGGAGAGTCCTACACGCACGCAAAATATTGCACCTATCATGAATCTGTTTACAGCTATTGAGATGGAATCTCTCAACATCTCACCAGAGTTTCTCCAACCATTGTTGGAATTGGTACCACGTCGAAATGCCTGTTTAGTGGAGGCCTCAGTCGATATTCGAAACCTCTGCCTGACTTTTGGCAGGTTAGTTTACTTTGACAGATTTGTCTGTTTCGTGGGAGACAATTAATTCCTCTGTTACTTTCGTCTGCATTAGTGTCAATGCTAACTAACAAAAGACAAATTCTCCACAGGCCAGCCAGAGGGAAACTACTTGCTTGACAATGCTATCAGATACTTTTCTCGCCTATTACTCAAGCATAATGACGACTAATTATTTTAATCGCGTTACAGTAATATCCATCTGGGTTTTCCTAATGTTTAATGTTCTCACCAATAGAAACGTATTTCCACTGAGCCCGGCTGATATCCAGGACTGGTTTTTATGTCTGTAGCACACCAGAAGGCCAGGCTGAGGAAATTAGATCAGTTTGAACCACCTCCACATGTACCCGAAAATATTCACATTAAAAAAGCCATATGCCACATTCCGACCAAATGGTAAAGTTTATATATCTTGATTCCAAGTTATTCATCTGAAATTTCTCATTCAAAAAGTTTACATGATATGTTGCAATCTTTCCGGTCACAAAAGAATGTGATTTTCAAAGCTTAAATAATTTTGCTACTTATGCAGAATAAGGACACCCACAAACAAACACAAATACGCACGGACATATACACAAACTTTCTGCTTTTTATCACTTTAAACGGTATTTTTAGTAGATACTCATATTTGAGCAGTAAATTTATTTATTTTCGTCTATGGGCCTGAATATTCGAAAAATCTTATTAAAGGAAAATATGCACTTTCCGGGGTGGATTGAAACTTGCGTCCCCATGGACAGAGGGAACCGTCTTTAGATCCGACGTGCTTTAACTGCCTCAGCCATGATGAACCTTTATAGATGAGTAGAGGATCCGGTTATTTATTAAAGGGTATATCGGCATGAATATTCGCGAAATATTATTAAAAATCGAACCAGGATTCGAGCCATATCCTAAATTGCTATTTATTATAAATAAATGCAGGTTCTACTCAAATATGAGTAGCCACTAAAAATAGGAGGATAATATATATTAAATATATATAAATATATTAAATATATATATTTAAAGTTATATATATATATATATATATATATATATATATATATATATATATATATATATGTGTGTGTGTGTGTGAGAGTAACACAGATAGTGAAATATTTTTTAAAAATTGAACGTATTAAAACTGCTCAATATAAAGTTGGAGTACCAGACTTGCGAAGGTGTTTAATATTTATGAAGGATGAAAGCTGATCAGAGCACACTACCGCGGTTTCGATCTCTACGGTCTCCTCAGATGGTTTGTTCAGTAAATCAACTTCACGGAGATCAACAACTTCGAAACCGGAAGTAGTAGTAAAAAAGAATTTCTATCTTTAACCTGGTTCAAATAACCCCAAGCTGAACCTCTTAAAATGTCTGAATTTGTTCATTATTTCCGACCAATTCATTGCTGTTTTTATATGTTGCTATAGTCAGTTTCCCTTCTTGGCATAGCCTACACGTATTCTCTACTATTATGTTAGATTTACATTTCTTAAAATGGTCCATTTAATGCTTGGACTTTTGCTGTGTCTCTCCCTAAATTTCCAATAGTAGCTTGTTAGCTTCGTGCTGTACCTATGCTCCGGAATTCTAAAGGGTGAGGTGTGATTGTACCATCTCCTCCTGAACTGGTCCTCAATACACCCGATGTATTTATTTGCGTTACTATTTTCACCTTCCACTTCGGCACGATACACAACGCTTTCAGTACAGCATAATCCATTTAAAGGACAGTTATTTTTGTCCTGCAAATGCATAAGGTCGCGGTAGTGTGCTCTAGTCAGCTTTCATCCTTTTTAAATACAGTGTAACACGGATATAAGAGAGTTGTCGGGACCGGAGAAGTCTCTTATATCCGGGTTTCTCTTATATCCGGGTTTGGTCTATTTCATATACATTAACACAGGCTCTAATTTGGGACGAGAGAAAATCTCTCTTATATCCGGGTTTCTCTTATATCCGGGTCTCTTATATCCGGGTTACACTGTACATATATATATATGTATATGTGTGTATGTGTGTGTGTTAATTAAACGTCATTTTTAGTGGCTACTCATATTTGAGAAGACTCTCCATTTATTTATTAAACAGTATATTTATTCATTTTTCGTGTGCAGCCTTGAACATTGGAGAAATTTTATTAAGGAAGTATATGCGTTCTCCCGCATATTTTACTTTAAAAAGGCCCGTAGACGAAAATAAATAAATATACTTTTTAATAAAGAAATGGAGCATCTTCTCCAATATGAGTATCCACTAAAAAATTATGTTTAAAATGATAAAAATTCTAGTCTGATTAATAAAATCCATTACCTTAGGAAAATACATTTACAGGTGTATACATCGGTGTCAAATATGGACAAGTCAAATTTCATTTATTTGTTATTTGTAAATTGCTAATTAATTATCTAGTAATAATAATATTAGGATGTCAGGGAACAATTACGTTTTACAGAAAGGATATAAAAACAGATTAAGTTTATATATTATTTATCAAAAATGCAAGCAGCTTCAATTTCAACGATTGCAGCCGAACAGGAAGACACATTTTTGCTTTCCCTTTAAATGAATCTGAAGGCTTGAAAAGAGTTTGAAAGGCTGTTTTCATCTTTTATGTTTCTGAAGTTTCGGTCACATACAAAACAAATGAGCATGACATAAACCTCAAAGGGGAGAGGAGGAAGAAAGAGTTTGTAGAAGTTCGAGAACAACCAAAGGCATTAAAACTCTTCAGGGAGGTGTAGTAGATTGGTAAATAGGATCGTACTTATTTGAATATGTTAAGTAGACGGCATATAAAGTGTATAGTAAACTAAAAGATAATCAAGAAATTGTCTACTAATCACGTGTCGTAGAGTAAGAGAATACAACAGTATAAGATAGCCACCTTTGTAAACATTTATTTTACGTTTGTATTTCTCTGTGTAGAATTCTTTCCACCACGTGTTCACTTGCACATTATTCCCAAATGTTACTTTCATGTAATTATCTTTGTTTCCCGAAAGATATCAAAGTAAACTTTATACATACAAGCAAAGTATTTGCTACCCTCCTTTACCCATTTAGAAAAATGGTCTCGCTTCTATGTTCAAGCAACGGACTGTCTTTCTCAGATTCCTTTTTGTTCTTTTGTTTGTTAATCAGACTAGTCTTATATTGGTATTTATTTCTTTTGCTGGTGTTTCCACTTTTGACTTTTAATAAACCTGTTGATAGTCTTAATTGCCGTTATTCAGCTGTCTTGTGTTATACACGCATACAAGATGGGCACAGACTCCGGAGGCAGATCATTGAGTACAAAGAACTTGCCAACCTAACGATCTTATTTTTTTTTCCTGAGCTTGTTTCTCGGGGGGTCTTGGCATAGTATAACTCTTTTTCTGTTTACCAATGCGGAACACTTTGGAAGTAAAGCATCGTTTATCTAATCAAATTGCTAACAATAAATGTCTACAGCAAGTCATTATTCTGAAATAATAATTCAATCGTGTCCTGGTTTCCTACGCTTTCTTCAATTGCTACACAATGAAAATCTGTTCATCCTGATTTTCTATACTTACCTCAATACATTATAAATGTCAATGCATTCTACTTAATTTTCTCAATTCTTTCCAATGACAAATCTATTTGACCTGTTTTTCCATGCTCACTCCAATTCCTTCCCAATTGTAATCAATTCTTCCTGATTTCCAGTGCCTTCTCAATTCATTCCCAATTATAATAAATTCATCCTGATATTCCATGCTTTCCTCAATTGCTCCCCAATAACAATACATTTGCCCCGATTTCCTTTCTTTTCTCAATTCTTTGTCAATAATAATAAATTCGTCCAAATTTTCCATATTTTCGTCAATTGTTTACCAATAACAACCTCGTCGTAATTATTTTCCATATTTTTCTTAATTCCTTACTCGATGACAATCTGTTGGTGCCGTTTTCCGTGCTTACTTCAATTCCTTGCCAATAGCAATCCATTCTTCTCGATTTTCCATGCACAAATTGACCACCGAAATTATTCACATTCAAACATCTTCTACGTGCCGTGACCACAATTTCCTGCCTATCGTAGCTCTTAATAAATGTTGTCTTTTTATTATCTTTTTTTTGTTACTCCATCAATTTACTTAAGCTCACTAAGTAGGTTATGTGTTGCTTTCCTCTGTTCCTCTTGACTTCAATCTGTCTTTTGAGTATTTGGTTTTTCAAGCCCTCCTTCCGCATTACGAGCCCCAGAAATTTCAACTGTCTCTTCCTTATTTTAAGTATAATTTGCCTATTTCTTTCTATATTTCTCAAAAACTTCAGCGCTAGTCACATATTCGGTTCATGGTATTCTCAGCATCCTTCTGTAGAATCACATTTCTGTTGCTCCAACACTATTCTTCATCTGGGAGGAGACTGTCCAGCATTCACTGCCATATAGAAGGACGGATATTACGTAACAATTCAATACTCACTTTTTTGTTTCTAACGAAATTGTCCTGTTTCTTAATACTCGGCTTAGCTTTCGGAAAGCATCTTTGGCTATCCCAAGGTGTCTTGGTGTTCAATATCGCACTTTCCGTTCTCTGTTAAACACTTCACAGATATTTTAAACATTTAATGAAAATGGTAAAAAAAAATTACTTTTTAATCATTTAAGATTAATTTTTCCGTCTACAGAAATACTTAGCAGGACAGTGTGGAGTAGCGGTAAAGACAGTGGGCAGTTATGTTTAAAAAGGAAATCAGAATTATGTGATCGACTACAAATGTAGTGGTGCAATGATTGAATAAAAATCGTCTTGTTTTATGAATAAAATTGTTAAAAACACAACAGCAACAATAAAAACGTAAACTCTGGTGGAACGGAGATAACTAAGAATTAAAATAAAACCGGCAGATGTCGTGTTGACCCTTCAAATATCAGACTGAAGTTGATCGGTGACTTTCTAATCTTAGCTTAGATTTGGCATAAGGCCTAAAGTATGGGGCAACCAGTGAGGATCGAACTCCCTACTCAGTCGTAATAGATCTAGCGAGACAGATTTACTAACCATTACACAACGTCGAAGTGTCCAAATTATGTTCTTATTATAGCATAGATGTGGCACAAGGCTGAATGTGTGGAGCACACAGTGAGGATCGTTCTCACTACTCAGCCGTTATTATTATAGCGAGACAAGCTTTCTAACCATTACACCACGTCGAGGTTTCCAAATGTTTGTGCCCAACCAAGGCCGAATGCATGGATCACCTAGTGAGAATCGAACTCACGACTCAGTTGTAATTGTTCTAGTGAGACAAGCTTGACAACCATTACCCCACTTCGCAGTACCCAAATGATTTTCTTAGCATAGCTTAAATTGGCCCAAGGCCGAATGTGTGGCGCACCCAGTGAGGATCGATCTCATTAATCAGTTGTAATTGTTATAGCGAGACAAGATTTTTAACCATTACCCGACGGCTACTTTCCCAAATTTGATAACCACTGCCCCACTTCGCGGTACCCAACTGATTTTTTAAGCGTAGCTTTAATGTTTTTTTTTGTTTTTTTTTAATTTTTTTTTAAGCGTTTCACCCCAAGCAAGGCGAGAAGCCACTAGGACGCAAGGTGTTACAGAAGATTTGGAGCAAGATCAGATAGGAGTGATAGAAGAAAATATGAGGAGAAGGGTAGTGGATAGATCAAGACAATTGGAGATGTCGATTGACATTACATTTGAAAAACTGGAGATTATAGCTCTCAGGGAAACTGGAATAGGGAAGGAAGTTCCACAGGCGAGAGGTGCGAGACATGAAGCTATTGGAGTAGAAGAGACGGTTACATTTAGGAGTTTCGTCAGTGAAAGGGTGTGAGCGGCATGCCAGCCTCGTAGGGCGCTTGAACACACGGAGTCTGGGGACCAGCGAATGCAGCTCCTCGGAGCAATGGCACAAAGCCGAATGTGTGGACCACCCAGTGAGGATCGAACTCACTATTCAGTCGTAATAGAGACAAGCTTGCTAACAGTTACAGTACTCAGAGAGACATTGATTGATTGGAATAGATAAATCTCTGCTCGTCTAGAGTATCAAGTGACAGTTTCCCTGCAGGCTTCAAGAACTCTATCACCGACTTTTGTTGCCAGCCATCTTTGAGTTTAGACGTTGGATTTGACCTCTCCAGCAAACCTAGTCTACGAACATGTCTCCTTTCTACAAAACGAAGGCAGCAGACGAGGAAACAATGAAGAATGAAGCTAGCTACACGGGAATATCTTCTGACAACAGTGTAATTCGAAAAGGATTCCAATAAAAGAGTTTCTTTTTTCGTCTTGGGTTATTCGACAAAATAAGAGGAATACACTAATAGAAACAATGTGTCGTCAATATTTTTTGTGATGTCAACTATCACTCGTTGCCTCTTTTGTGATGTCAACGAATACTTGATGTCACTTTCGTAATATTCGTTATAGTAGAGACTTTGTAATCGCAGATACAGCCATAGTACGCCGTTGAACAATACTTGTGTCAGACGCCTTCGAATAGCACTTGCACTAATAGCACTTGCTCCATAATACTCTCTCAACAAGTAACACGTGTAGTCATCCAAATAGAAAAATAGTATATTGAATAGAGTAGAGAATAGCGGTCCGTATAGTAAAAGAGGATATAATAGAAATGCAGATCCGTATAGTATAGAGGATAGACTAGAAATAACGAACCTTATCCGTCAGCTACTTACTACATATATGCGTTTCCTCTATAGTCACGTGATCTATTAATTCAATAATGGGATCGCCTGAGTTTGCTCACTGGCGATCTATGTTCAAACTCAAGTGTCGGCAGCGACACTTTATTCCTATATAACAATTTTTAACTGAAATAATACTGCTGCCACACCTGAGCTGAAGCTGCATAGTTTTCACTTTCCCGTCTTTATAAAGTCTATAAAGATCTACGCGGTCTTGTGGGTGATTAATTGGTTTCCACCTTAAGCATTATCTCCCATAAGACGAAAGGTTGCAACTATATAGCTGTTTCCATGGAAAATGTTCCGACGAGCTACATTCCTTAGTTCCCCAAACTCTAACCTTCCAAGACGCGCCACTCCGCGTACATTAAGGTGAATCACCCTCATTCACTTCGTATTTAAGTAGTCAGGAGTAAGTTCCTCTCAGAAGGCTTCTCCCTCAAATGTTTTGTTTTGTGGAATAAAATCCCTGGAGGATGCTTTCCCAATCACTACAATCTTAACCTCTTCGTGTTTAGGTTTAACCGCTATCTTTCACACATATACCCATAAGCGGTGCCCTTTGCTCTTACCGCTCACACAACAAACAGCTTCATTAACCCTCTACCTTGAGTGGCTCATGAGTCTTGCACATGTTGAACAATTTAAAAAATACTTTACATCTCTTTTGTATGATACGGTAATCTACATGCCATATGACATATTTATTTATTTTATTTTATTTTTACTTTTACTTTTTTTGTCACCATCTTATATATCTAAATCTTCTGCAGTAGTTGTAACTGGCTGGTCCGCTTCAGTAAGCACCTGATTCCTCATGCTATCCTCTACCTTTATTGGAGCCAGATCAGGCCCAAAATCGAGTACTTTTGCTATATTTGGACAGGAGCTGCCCCCTCCTCGCTTTCCAGGCTTCTAATGCGTCTCCGAGTCTTCGTTGGAGAAAAATTATTTTCTATCCTCCAAACTCACTCTCACAGGCGGAATGTGGCCAGTCTCACTGCTCTATCGCTACTACAATGGAGAGTACTCGGACGAACTATATTCCTTGCTTCTGCCAGGTCTAAACTTCACTGCAAGAAACCTCCATGCCACTAACATAGTAGCAAACCACCAATATTTCTTTGGTATTCCATCGGCGAGAAGTAAGTTCCACTCAAACAGCTTCCTCTCGCGAACCACTGGCTTTTTGGAAGATACTCCCATGAGGATGTTTCCCTGATCACTACTACCTTAACCTAATCAAGTCTAGACTTAACCTCCTATCCATATAAACTACCCCATAATGTAACTTTCTACCTCGAGTTGCACTAGGGTCTTGTACAGGATAAACTTTACTATAAAAAAAGTACCTGTCATGTTTAGATGAGGAACAAATCATATTTCATGGTTTTAACTAGACGAAGAAAAAACCAAAATCCAAATCTTTTTACACTATTTACATCGTTCGGAATATCGATGGCCGATTAGACAGAGAGTAGATTAAGATGTCAAGGATTTGGATAACTGTTTATATTTCGGAGATGAGGTATTGTGACTAATTACACTATTTACGCTGTTCAGATTATTGCCGCCATCTTTATTGTCTTTTTCACGACGTTTCAGTCGTTTTACTCTCCAGTATTCTTTAGGTAATATACGATGGGATTTCGATCGAACCATTTTGTAACTCTCCAAGTTAGTAGATAAAAGCATTGGTTGAAATAATCCAGTGATTTGATCCAAAGAGTTGTGAGTTCAATAGCTAGCCACGGCAGAGGTGAACAAATACTTGGAGGGCTGAGTTACTAAAGGGAAATAACTGGAACTGAGATGTCCAGAAAAGGTAAGGCACGTGAAACTAGAACAGTCTACCGCGGTGGACGAAATAAAGGGTTCGTTTCGAAATTCCAATGTATATCAGCTGAAGAAGGACGGCGCATACAACGGCCGAAACGTCGTGAATGTGACAATAAAGATGAGGACAATAACCCGATCAATATAAATAGTGTAAATAGTTACAAAAGCCCATCTCAGAAATATAGACAGATTCTGAAGAAGGCCGGAACGTACAACGGCCGAAATGTGAATATGACAATAAAGATGAGGACAACAGTTCGAACAATGTAAATAGTTACAATACCTTATTTCAGAAATATAGACAGATATCCAAATCCTTGACATCTTAATCTACTGTCTGACTAATCGGCTAAGAAAGTTTTTTTATTGTTTACTGAACCAACTAGATTGTCCTTTGTTTCTGGTTTGTTTTATTTTCCTCAGAATTTGTTTAAAATTTTGTTTTATATTTTTTAAAACTTTCTTGAATTTTCCCCCTTCCATTTCCTTTCCTTTCCTTCCTGGCCATTTTATAGACGTCACTTCTAGCATTTATATTTTATTTTATTTTTTTATCTTTCACTCTTATTTTAAGCACCGCTCTTTTTCTCTCTCCCTCTTCGCGTTCTCGTTAAATATTCCTGTTCATGTGAAATACAGGGTAAAACTGTATCTTCTTTCTTTTAATCTTCTTCGTTGGCTCCCTTCTTTTTCCGTTACATTATTCATAAGCGTACATTGAATAATTGTCTGCTTAACAGCATATCAACTCCTTATGGGTCATTTAATACAGAAATTTTAATTTCCTTGAGAGCTTGGAAGTAATAAAAATGTTATTCTGCTTTCACAATTGAATACATGGTAGATGATACTCCGCTTTTGGGCATATACAAGTTTATGTGGACATGATTACTAGAGACAGCGATGCGCGTTTTATGTTGTGGCCTTGTTGAAGTTATATTTTGGAAATACATTATGTAGAAAATAAAGTATCGGATTTTATATGGCTTAATGTCATCAATGTTCTTTTATGTTGATTGTTTAGTAGTATTATGTTGCCACATATGAAATGAGGGACTACATGGGAAATGAATAAAATTGCTATTGAAATGTTAAATAAATAATTTATTTAGTTGAAATAGACATCACGTTGATGAATGACTGTTCTCCAACATACCTGTAAATTCTTGATCCCATCTTAAAAAAAAATCAATCTTTGATGTGATAAACAGTTAAAATGCATCGATTATCTCTTCCTTGTTGGAGAATGTTTTACTGCGTAAGAAAAGCTCAAAATGCTTAAATGTGATAATCAGTAGGAGAGATATCAGGTGAATATGGAAGATAAAGCAAAATTTCCCAATTCAGGCTATGCAGGTTTTGGACACTTGACTGAGAAGCATGCAGCCGTGCGTTATCGTGCAGCAAAATTCGGCCATCCGTATTCACAAGTCTAAGATGTTTCCTTTTCAATTTTTCGAGCATACTCTCAATTTCTTCACAAAACAAAGTTGCTGTTGTTGTTTTTTTTTTCTTGGGGGTGAGAAAGAATAATGAATAACCCCATATTATAACCATTCAGTTTTTAGGGCGCAGTGGAGATTTGGGGTATTGTTTTGGTGATTCACTTGCATCTAACCACGGCCTACTCTCTTACTGTTGTCAAAGAGTTCCATTTCTCATCGGAGGTAATGATTCGATGCAAAAATCCTTTTTTCCAGCTTCATACAGTAAGATTACTCGATATTGTTTCATTATAATCATTTTCATTGAGTGTATGGGTAACAATATATTGAAAGAAAAATTATCTGAAAAAACAAAAGTCAGGAATAAGTCAAGCTTTTTTATACACTAGGGAGGTTACTTCATAAGACGACAGGATCAACAACCAAACAAAAAATGCGTTATTTCATGTGTGGCAATATAATATTTTAAACAGATTTGAATGAAGTCGCTACAATTTGTTCATATGGGCGTATTTATTATATATATATATATATATATATATATATATATATATATATATATATATATATATATGTGTATTTAGGTAGCATTTTTTCATTCATACATGTTTCATTAAATAATATCGACAAGTGTTGTCTATTTATTTTATGTAAATTCTTTTCATAACGTCTGATAAGTTTAATAACATTATCATTAAACAAAGAAAGAAAATCACAATATTGATACATATTTTTTAATCCAATCTAAGCTTTCGGCTTACATAAGCTATTATCAAAGATGACAATTACTGTACAATATATTAAGTAATACACGGACAAGAATGTGATGATAGTCTGTTTTTGTTTACATGGATGATTTCCAAGCAACGATAAACACGTGCATAAAAGACACTGGAAGCAGCTCATGATGTCACACATGACCACGCGAGAGTGAATTCGAGAAGTATTAAGTATGGGAAGTCGTTCGTATAAACCAATGGATTCTGTTACTAACTATAGGCATTTAAGAATATTTGTGGAGATTTCATAGTTTATTTTGTTCAGGTTAGGTTTCAACTGTTTTATCTATATAGCTTCAAGAAATTTTAATTTTTGCTTATTGTTTTCATGTTTAAGTATAATTGTGTTTTCAACATGGATTTTACAGATTTGTGTATGTGGCCAGACATGTTGTTTTAAATGCCAAAAAACGTTAGAGTATTTATTCAAATGTAGTGTTAAGCGACGTGAAATCAAGTTTGTGGTGTGACCAACATAAATATTATTTAATTCGTTGGAGATACAATCTCCCAAAGCGTATCAATATTGTGATTTTCTTTCTTCGTTTAATGATAATGTTATTAAGTTTATCAGACGTTATGAAAAGAATTTACATAAAATAAATAGACAACACTTGTCTATATTATTTAATGAAACATGTATGAATATATATATATATATATATATATATATATATATATATATATATATATATATATATATATATATATATATATATATATAGTTATATTGTTGGTATTTTTACTATAAAATTGTATTTTTTATAGTTTCATACTGTTTTGTTTTTAATTGGGAGAGGTCACTATTTACCCATAGCTGGGACCCTACTAGATGCTGCCACCCCGGATCTGGGTGGACCTGGGAACAAGAGCAATTAAAAGGTGGTTTCACGCTCCTCAAAATCTACCAATCAAATGCCTTGCTATCGGATGTAGTTTACTGTCACACTCAGGACAAAGCGTAGATAATGCAGCAACAGAAGATGTCTTAAACTAGCCTATTTAACAAGAGGAAATAATTTTGAGCATCAGGCAGTGTGTTATCAATTCGATATTTTATTCGTCTAAACTACGTTCGGTAATTTATCCCTATACCGTTCAATTTTTCTTTCCCCACCCACGGAACCTTACGTTGCCCAAATTCCAAGGAGATGAACCCATTTCTTCTTCCTCTTAGCTAAGGGTTAAATAGCAGAAAATAATGGGTTATCTCTGTCGTGGTTGGCAAATAGACTAGGAAAAAACCTCTGAATTCAAAACCGGTAATATAAGCGTGGCGGGGTGCATACTATGAGACCTTTGAAAAGATTATGACATTCATAATTAACTGCAGAGCGGGGTTGTGAATTCGATGATCTCGAATGAGGTCGATTAACAAAGGAATTTAGTCGTTACATAATTACCTCCTTATTATATGCAATTGCTCTGATGAACTATGGTACCTTGACTTTATGTATTTAAGTACAGGATGAGATTGGCAACAAGGCTTCATTTTACAGTTGAAATGGCTAGATTTAACCGTAAGCTAATAATTTCTTCTCCCGCTTGTGGAACATTACTCCGTCTTCTTGCTTTCTAGTCTACTTTGATCTTCAAAAATCTAAATGTAATGTCAATCGTTATCTTCTGTTTTCTTTTCTTTTATTGTTCTCTGCCATTAATCCTTGTTTTTCATATTCTCTTACACTGAGTGACCTCTTTCGTCTTAGTGGTGATATTACTTTACATGAGGTGAAAAAAGTGACCTTTATGACCTTTATCATTTTCTTTGTTATTTTTAACACGGTTCAGAAAAACGCTAAAAAAATTTAGATAAAAAACAGAGGAATTTAATTAATTTAATTAATCAAATTAAAGTTTATTACGTGTTTATTATTCACTTTCATTTATGGCCATTTCAGGAAAATGTATGACAAAGTGCAAATGTCTTTGATATGACGGTTTTCATCCTTTAGAATTTCATCGGACTAAAATGATGTTTACATTGACGAAAACAGAGACAATTAAATGCACTATGAAACCTAGAAAAAAAATAGGAAATTCACATCACCTCCTCGAACAAAAGGGGTGCGATTGTTCTTATGAATAGGAACACATAAAATGATAAAATTAATTTACTACTTAACGATACCTACACATATGAGAAAACAGATGAACAAAAAATAATATGTTGCAGTTGTTAACACTTTTGGTGCGATTTTTATATTCCTGGAACATTTCACCTGCAAACAGTTTTGGCGGGCTCGTGAGAGACAACGGTAAAATAAGACATAAGACATAGAATTTAAACAATGTAATATTAACAAATATATTGATAGGGCATTTTACAAAAGGAAAAATGAAATTAAATGAGACGAGTTCAAAGTAATCTTCAGTGTCTGTAGTTGAGATATGAAACCTCATCGAGAAAGAGATTCTTTCAAATCTCGGTAGTAATTCAAAATCTCGCCGCCTGTAATTATCATATAAGGGGCGGTAATTCGACAATTTACATAAATTTAATAGGCATTTACGAAACTAATTAATAATGAAAACAAATTATGGAATAAACTAACTGAATATCCCCCGACAATACCTAAACTTTATGTTTTACCTAGAACCCACGAAACAAACATTCCAATGTGCACCATTACATCACAGATATTCGTAGCACTTCCTACAAAACTGGCGAAAGCCATGACAATAATTTTAGCCCTTCTTCGTGGAACACTCATGTTAAAAATTAAGGCATCCTGCTTGGTTGCAAAACTAAGGAGAATAAATACGACTGGTGAACTCTTGGTCAGTTTAGATGTTAAATCACTTTGCAACAACGTTCCTGCAAACACATACATAAATCTTTTATAAAAGCATTTAACGCAATAAAAATAAACATCTTCCTACCAATACCTAAAATCATAAAAATCTACCGAATCATCACCTATCAATTTTATTTCACTTTTAATAATAACTTTTATAAACGAAATTTGGATTAGTGATCCTGTGGATAAGATTCGGATTGCCGATCTTTTTCTATCTACTGTGGGTGCTAGGTTGTAAAGCTTGTGTTATAAACGATTTATTTACCTGTTGTTTATGTATGATATCATTTGAACTTACCATTATTTACATTATTCGGACTATTGTCCTCATCTTTGTAGCCATATTTTAAAAAAAAATAAAATAAATATAAAATAAAATAAAAAATGTAACCTAATATACATACTTATATTTGATGTAAAAATAATCCAACATACTATAAGGGATTCTAATACATTTAACTGTTCTTAAAAAAATATAGTATAATAAAAATTAAAAATGAGAATATTTCAAATCGTAGTTAAATAAAAAGTATTCTAATTTGAACACCCGCTAAAATCTTTAAATTTACAAATAGAAAAAAATGCCGTAAGAATTTTTTTGGCGTTAACAATAAATTTAATAAAAAAAAAAAAAAAAAGTTACTCCAAAATTCGCTTGAGGATGAAATGGAACTAATGTCTTTAATTTAATTGTAAAATTAAATTCGTGGCTTTTAGCTTCCATTTTTGAAACATGGTTAGAATTGTGTAGCGGAAAAAAACATATTTTAAATCAATTAATTCATAATAATAATGCTCTGTAAATTTACATCGAGCACTATTTTGTAAAAATAAAAATACCTATAAGAACACCGGATTATATATCTTACTGTTCTTTCTTTTATATATATATATATATATATATATATATATATATATATATATATATATATATAGAGAGAGAGAGAGAGAGAAAGGACCTTAATCAGCCTTCTTCAAGTTTTGAATACAGAGTTCACTTTCTAAGGTTGCTAACCATGACTCAGGAGCCCTGTCTCTCCTGCTATTTAACTTATAGTTGCGGAGGACAAGAGCTAGGTTATTTTCCCGTAAGTGTATGGAATGAACACGACTGGAATTCGAACTCAGTTCTCCGATTTTCATTCCGAGCCGCCATCCATTATCCCACACGCACCAGTTTTCTATATTCAGTTTTTTTTCCGAAAAGTGTGAATGATTCTTCACAAGCCTTTACCATTCTAACCAAACCAAATGTGCGGATTCTTTAATTGTACAGATCTAGGAGCTGAATTTTTGAAACCACATACGTAGAATACGATGGTAGAGTACATCACACACACACACATACACACACACAGACAAACCCTCGCGTGCGTGTGTGAAGACTGCTCGCACAGTATCCAGCCATTATAAATATATCGAAGACCGGTTGGCGCGCCCTTTCTGTAACGTGGATGGCAAGCATTCAGAAGAGGCCTTAATGCGCATGCGTAAACAGGCACTTTACTTTCCCGTGAGGTTATTCAGTCGACAGAGAGACGCCGTTGAGTGAATTTGTCGATTGTGCGACTGTTCAATTCACAGAGAACATTCCCCAAGTCTTGCTGGGAACTTAAGCATTCGTCCGTAGAAGCTATTCGACTGATTACAATTCCAAAATTATGCGACTTGTCACATTGGTCTGCCGTGTGATGTTGATGTATACATGACAAATAGAATGTATACAATGTGAAATGAAGTCAATAAAAACAGTTACATAATTTTTTGTTTTATTTTGAGCTTGATGCATTTTAGTCGGGTGATGATAGAATGCTTTCATGGATGATTCAATTAGCGAAAATTTTTAGATACCAATGCTTCAAAACTGGGTTTGGAATCCGTTGAAAATGATCCACATTCTTCTATGGTGATTGATAAGTGTTGGTCTGGTTCATACCAGTGAAAGTCATTTGTTCGAAAATTGACTTCACCAAAATCTTTAAATGGATTCTTCACAGAATGGTGTTTTTCTGAAATCTTTAAAAATTACACTCGATAAGTTGATTGTTACTTTAATAAATATTTGACAAAATGTCATTTTCTAAGATTATTGATGCTAAAATCAGTTAAAATAAGGAAACTGCCGTTTTTTTTCATCAAATGGAAATAAAATATATCATTAAATAAAAGTCGATTAAAATATATAGATAAATGAATACAGAAGATTTTTTTTTAAATAATTTATTTACATTTGTATTTTAGATAGATCAAATATTTAAATGAGTTTGACTTCCTTCATTTTTTACTCATTTGTAAATATTCTTAAAAAACGAAAATATTAAGCAACATTATTCAGTGAATGAATACTTCAATGGAGAAAAGCTGTTTATTATCAGAAATAAACAACAAAATATTAAATGACATGTTGAGCGAAAACAGAAATGAACACCATGAAATTAAAGCATCAAATGAAAAAAAAGGGTTATGTGTCGGAGGATCCGCGCATGCTTCCAGTTAATAAATTAATCCTTTGAAAACAAATATTTATCATTTTCAACCAAAGGGTCGCGTTCTCACCGACAATAAAATAAACACGCTTCCTGCTCCTGTGAAGAGTATTTAAGTAAAGTTTATAGATAATACAAGCCAGTAAAGACATAGAGACGGCAACATACGATGGCACGAATTCAAAGAGATTCCATTAATCATTCCATCGTCTTCCTCACCAAGCTAGGTGACACTTACACTCTTCTTCACCAAGCTACCTGGCACTGACACTTTTCGCCTCACTTTCTCTCTTGTTTCGTTTTTCTTACACACTTATACACGCTGAGAAAAATTTAGTTGTAACAACACGAAAATAAAAATATCTTATATTTAAAAACATTTCTCGCCTTTTTCCTTTTGTGGGTTGATTCAAATTAGCAACAGTGCATAATTTTAAAAAGCACTGTTCAGTTATAAATGATATTTACTATTAAATGTATAACATTTGATTTTTTTGTTGAAAGGAACCATTCAGGGAAGTGGAGATTCGATTTACCGCTTTCAGGTAAATGACATTCGCTGATATAATTGCCATCCATATGATATTATACCAGAGGGCACCTCGAGGTGGTGTAATGGTTTGTAAGCTTGTCTCGCTAGAACAATTACGACTGAGTAGTGAGCTCGATCCTCACTGAGTGCCCCATATTTTCGGCCTTGTGCCACATCTAAGCTGCGCTTGGAAAATCACTATGATATTAAACCAGAATACGACTTGGCTTCTATTTCACGTCAACGGAAGCAGTTGTAAATTTGTATTGAGATAACCCCAGTATGAAAAGGACCACGAATCACCTGTTGCTAGTAGTATCTTCGAGAGGTGAATACCTGGGGGCCTTATTGTGCCTGATTTAGACAAATCCGGAAAAAAAATTTGGATAGATAGATATAGGTAGATAGATATATGCTCAACCGTTCCTGGTGAGACGGGGTAGTAATTTAGTCATTGCAAACGGAGACTCTGAGGACGACATTCGACTGGGGACTCTACGGCTCACACTCACATTAGCCCAGAGTAATTGATGGAGTTAAGAGTTGAATAAAATGTAAGGTCCAATATTAAGGATACAGGTTTCATGTTATCATTTTACCAGCATAGGCACTCCATTACACAAGCCAAATAGCGGAAAATATTGAACGCGGCGGCGAGTGTTTGTGTGTGTGTGTGGGGGGGATTGCTAATCAACGGAAATCAGCGCATATCCGAACATTTTGACCGTCAGCATCTTCTTAATCAAGAATTGGTTCTCTGCGATTTCTGAAGTCTCTCAAAGCCAGAGGTAATGTTGAAATTCTAAACCATTGGTCGAGATTAAGGAGAATAGGAAAGTGCGTCGACAATCAAGCAAAATCAGTCTAAAGTGGCCGAGTAGGTTTGAAGCACGGATTAAGAATGGCTTCACCTGCCTAGGAGGACATATTGTTCTTCAATAGAATTTCTCGAATATTCAGGCCGGTAGACGGAAATAAATAAATATACGGTTTAATAAATAAACGAAGGCTCTTCTCAAATATAGTTATCAACTAAAAATAACATTTAAATAATAAAATCTCTTGGATTAATAAAATCTATTACTTTTATATATATATATATATATATATATATATATATATATATATATATATATATATATATATATATATATATATATATATACATTATTTTTATAGATATAATTTAAGTAAATGTTTTTTATTAAACAGTATTAATTACATTTACCGGCCTGAATTTTCGAGAAATTTCATAGAAAGTATGTGCTTCTCCGACAGGAATCTAACCTATTCCTCTAATGGGATGCATCATTTGATCTGATGTGCTGTTAACGATTCAGTCACAAAGAAGCGTCTAGTTAGCAAAGTCGCAATTACTGTTTTTAAACATTTTTCTTTGTGGCTGAATGGTTACCAGCATATCAGGTCAAATGATGGTTCCCGTTGGGGATACAGGTTCGATTCCTGTCGGAGAAGCACATTTTTTCTATGAAATTTCTCTAACAACCAGCCCGGTAAATGTAATTAATAATGTTTAATAAAAAAAAAACATAGCATTTACTTAAATAAATTCTATCTATAAAAATAACGTATAAACAGAAAATATATTGAAATATTTGCCGGACTTAATCTATTTCAATTTATATATGTGTGTGTGTGCGCGTGTATAAAACCTTACAAAATTTTAAAATGATTTTAATATAAGTCCTGAATTTTTTACAATAGAAATCTATTGCATATTGGAAAAATCTATTTTTATTGTCCATGTATTAATGAGTGTGGTACTGATAAAATATTACTGTTTGATATGTTGCCTTTTTAGCTATCTGTGTTTAAACAGGACTTATATATGGAAACCTTTCCCACAGATGATCGCATAATGAGATACACGTGACCTTAAACATATTTCTCTACTGTACTGAGAACTTCAAAGTCAACCTTGCACATATATAGACAATCGCCATTTACTTTTACTTTCTATTCGTACGTAGAAGAAGCGTTAATTAATGCATAATTCCAAAAGCCCTGAATGAATTCGTGATGAATATTCATTCAGCTTTTCGTAATGTGTGAAAAATATAGGTTTTGGCTAGTGTGTATTCCTATGTCGATATCAGATAGAGAAGTCCGGTCTGTTGGCTTGGCACAGCGCCATCTTAACAACAAAGGTATCCACAATAAGATGCGGCTGCAAAATATCGAACCGGCAAAACAGAACAGCCCCGTGTATTGTCCTTTTATTCGGACGAAACGAAGCAGAAAACAATTGGCTTTAGAAAAGCAAGAACGAATCTCGAGAGAATTTGGATGTGTCAAATTCAGCACACACGGCAAATAAGTTAAATTTACAAGGTTCTGAAAAGACACATTGTTATAATTCACAATGAGTGATAAGTACTATTAAAACTACGATGACTTAAACCAGTAACTCCGAACTTTTACGCCATAGCATATTGGTTAGCCGCGTGATCTCTAATTCTGTAGACGGGTGGTGACAAATTAGTTACTTGGCTTTGGCAGCTTCAAATCGCATTCATAGTCATCGTGATCGACATCAGTCCCAGCACTGGGTGTGATTATAGGGTCGGTACCCAGCAGAGAACTTGACCTGCTCCTTCCATATGTCCTGATGCGTGACAATGTCTGAGTCCCTGTGTATGATGGACAAATCCGTTTTCTGTTTTCTATGTCTCCTCTCTCTGCCTCTTCTTCTCTAGGTTGCTGGGTTTAAATGTAATTTCTATCTGATTTATAGTGCGGATTTCCTGATAGCAAATCTTTCTCCCCACCAACTTTTTTGTGAATTTTTTTTTGTTCTCGGTTGGCTCTGAAGAGCGAGGATCGATAACTGGTTAGTTCATTTTTGTTATTTCTTTTTTGTTGTTATATTTTTCGATGGTCGGTTCTCTGTGCCTAACCCTAACCCTACCTCACCCCTCTTGGTATCTTCTACGTTTACAAGAGCCAGGTCAAGCCGAAAATGGAATTCTACTATCATACATGGGCGGTAGCCGTCCAGTCTTCACTTTCCACTCTCGATAGAGTCCAAAGGCGTCTCACCGTCCTTGGAGGTGAAGCATTATTTTCCACTCTACAAACCATTTCTCATAGACGAGACGTCACAAGCTTGTCGCTGCTCTATCGCGATTTCCATGGTGAGCGTTTAGATTAATTACACTCCTTAGTTCCACCAGTTCTAACCTGCTCGGATAAGAGCCGCCACACACGCACATTGTAGCAAACTGACTCCCAAGAGGATGTTTCCCCGATCATTACAATTTTAATCCGTTCACATCTAGAGTTAACTGATAACTTCCACACATATCCACATAAGCTGTACCTCTTACTCTGTAACCCTCTATCTTGAGTGGCTCCAGGGCCTTGTACAGAGTGAACAACACTGTAAAAAACAAAAAACACAATTTTACTATGAGTATTTTATTATTCTTACACTTCCACCGCTTTGTATTATTATATTGTTGTATATATTCACATACATCTTTTCAAATCATTGCACTCCAGGCAAGGAAGTGGAAATGAATCAGAAATCTTTAGTGGCGAGAAAAGACAATAAAAGAACAAGTTTCAGGAAAACAGAAGGTGGCGACTGATGTTGCTTTTAAATATTTGAAGTTCGTAGGTAGCAAAGAAGCAAGAAATCGAAAGAGAATCCACAGGCGTGAAGTGCGAGAAAAGAAACTCTTAGAATAGGATTCACGCTTACATCTAGCTAATTACCTAGTAAAACAATGAGACTTAGTTGCCAAACAAGTAGTACGCTTAAACTCATGCGGTCGAATGATCAAGTCTAACTAGAATAACTGCCATGAAAATATTTATAGAAAAGACTCAGGGAAATCATGTCACGGCGGTTGGAAGGAGCCTGAATATTTCTATAATATCCATTTTTAAAGCTTTAATAGCATTCATAATTGTAGAAATAAAATAATATCTCTTCTCTTTTATGTCTTATGAATTCTGACATAAAATTGTTTTAATCACACTAATTGTGTAGATAAATGCCGTTCAGTCAAATTTGGAATAATTAATCGGAAAAATTAAGGAAAATTATCCCAGGGTCAAATACTTCGGCGTACAATTATACATTCGATATACACGTTGTATCGCGGTTATCACGGCTGGCATTTTAATCAGCAAGCTGTGTTCAAATTTCTGCCGAGACTGTTTCGATTACTTTAACATAATTGTTCTTAGGTTAAACGTTTGAATTCGTCTCTTTGCCCCACGGAGCTATGAATTAAATAGTAAAATATATTGGGTTATCCAACCTTGATTTTCAACCAGTCTAGGAGAAGCAACTAATACGTTTTTATTTAAGTACTTCGTTATCCTAGGCAATAGCAAGCTAATTCTGCTTTTTACTGCATGCTTTATTTCCTTAGCCTAGTACCAGATTGTTATATAGGAATAAAGTGTCACTGTTGACACTTGTATTTGAACGTAGATCGCAATTGAACAAACACAGGCAATGTCATTATTCATTAGGTAGATCACGTGACCATAGCGGAAACGCTTATATAGAGGAAGTCGCGTGACGTCTGGACTATTCACTATTTCTCGTCTATCTCTATACTATTCGGACTGCTATTATCTTCTCACTATGCGAAGTACTATTACTACGAGTTTTATTCTAAGACGTCTGATACGGGTATTAGTCATTGGCGTATTATAATTGGTATCTGCGATTACAAAGTCCTACTACGTTGGCATTGACGAACTATCAAGCAAGTGTATGTTGTCATCCTAAGAGTGGCAACAAAAGGGTCGTTTTTGGCGACATAACGTAGACTGTTCTCATAAATGTATCGACGATAATAAAAAAAAAATGTGATTGATGCAGCAAACTGAACGAACGGGAATATAAAAAAGATATGACAGGATAGGAACGGTGTTATATTGGGAATTATGCAAAGGATTTCGGTGTAAACCAAGTAACATATTTTATGCGTTAGAAGCAGACGTTCTCCCTGAAGATTAAAAAGTAAACTAGCCTGAAATTTTAAGATCCAAACTCAACAATGATTTGGAAAGAACAGACATTGTTGGTGCAAAAAGGAAGAAGTAAATAATGACCAAAAGGAGATGAAAGAAAAAGAAAAAAAATAGTAGAACCTCGTTCGAGATCTGAATAAGCAGTGAAACATGTAGGGAAACGGATCATGCTTATAATGATTGTGCTATTTGGAAGCAGTAGAAATTGGAAAATCGAGGAAGGTGAAAAACTTTCTGAAATCCCGGACTTTGAGAAGAAATAAAAGTGTTAGTCAAAGCTCTAACAACTTGAGAAGAATTGCTGAGATATGAACGGAAGTGACATATCATTTAGTTCGAATATACTAATACATAAATGATAAAAAAAATATAGTAACGGTCGATAAGGAGTGTAATATAAAACATACATGATAGGGTGGGAACAGTAACTAACAAGGAATTGTACAAGTTCAAACATAAAAAAATAGATCGTATGAGCACAGAAGTTCTCCTAAAGAATAAAAAAATTATCCAATCGAAGGTAGGATTTCAGACTTTATTTAATGAACAAATGAAAAAAAAAATCTTTCTTATAGGTGTGTCGTTCTTGACAGCACATTTTTACCGAGAACATATATAAAGATTTAAAAAGGTGATGGTATTGTACAAGAAGTCTGACGTCCGAGTGTGGGAGTACTGTCTATAATTATGGATTAGCTGGAACAGTCCTTAACAAAATCGCATTGAAGTATCGAAAAATCAGATAGAAGGATCAATAAGAATTTTCGATTTTATTTTACGATACGTAAAATGAAACACGATGGAGTAATGGATAGCGGCGAGGATTGAGGAATCGGAGAGCCGAGTTAGAATTCCAGTCGAATCTTACGTGCTAATACCCGTAGGAAAGGTATGAATCCTCTTCTTCTCGCCCCTCCTTCAGTAGGACAGACCGGTTTCTATAACCTTGGATGGCATCTGGTCTACCGCATAAAGACAGGCAACCTACCGCAGAAAGTAATGGCAACCTACTGCCTCGTCAGTCATTTATCGAAAGATACATGATCGCCTAAGCGTGTATCACGCATGGAACATAACTGACTGAAAATAAAATCGAGAATACCATTTATAAGAAATCAGTTATGAATATTTGGCATAGTTTTTATTGATCGATATTCAGAGATGATAAATCAGATTCGATAGCTGCTAAAGAGGCAGAATAATTCGTAACAATACTGGGGAAAGTTCCAAGAATTGGGGAAAGTTATTGTCACTCGATCGCCAGTGGTGACCATCATATTCGATCGGTACAAAAGAGGCAGAATACTTCGTAACAATACTGGGGAAAGTTCCAAGAATTGGGGAAACTTATTGTCACTCGATCGGCAGTGATGACCATCATATTCGATCGGTGCAAAAGAGGCAGAATACTTCGTAACAATACTGGGGAAAGTTCCAAGAATTGGGGAAACTTATTGTCACTCGATCGCCAGTGGTGACCATCATATTCGCTCGGGGCAAAAGAGGCAGAATACTTCGTAGAGACTGAGCAATGTTGACCTGCTATGTCATATCTATTTTCCCTGGGCAATTTCCTTACAGATAAACAAGAGACTCGAAATAGAGATGTGGTCCTAGAGAAGGATGGGGAAAACACCGTAAACAGAACATATGAGCAACGATGAACTTATAAAGTAAATGTGAACTTGGACCGTATGTATACTTACAACCAGAAAAAGCAGTTGATATTTTATGAAGAAAGAAGACTTGAAAAATAGAACACTCACAGGACATACTGATTTAAGGTCGAACAGATGGAAACGCTGATAACTTATCTAACGATATTTTGTATAGAGCAGAGACAAAGATGGGAGGTCAAAAGTCAAAGGTTGCTTAGAGGGACCAACAGACAAGAAAATATGAAGCCAAGATCGCCCGTGTCCTAAATAGACATGGCACATAAAAACTGAAGAACGTTACTAAGCAAGTTGTTGAAAATTTAGAAGATTTTTTGCGACTCGATACACAGTAATGGCCGCAAGATTTCTTCAGTATGAAAAAGCTTCATGCTTAATGATACTGAGGAGAGTGCTGAAAATTAAGTCTTTTTTGCTCGATCATCAAATATTACATTCAGTCTGTTTTAATATGAAAACACATAATTGGAATTACATACAGAAGACATTCATTAACCGAGCAGCCAGTGCCACTCTCGGTTGAAAGATATAAAACATATATTTCAGGATAATAGACTTATTATGTTCATTAATTATTACCGTTTTTTTCTATTATTGAGGGGAGTTTCCTTGCACACCTTTTAGTTTAAGGTAGTGTAGAAATTGTAGAACCGACTCCCAAGAGGATGCTTCACCAATCACTACAATATTAACCTGTTCAAGTCTAGGATTAACTGTTAACTTCCTCACATATCCTCATAAGCTATGTCTTACGCCTCACATATCCTCATAAGCTATGTCTTACGCCTCTTACTCTTACTCGAGTGGCTCTTGAGCCTTGTGAACATTATTAAAAAAGTCATTGTCTTGATTATATCATTAATTCCCCTTCTAATCACAAAGGCTAAGCATTTTATTTGTTGGAACACTTCAAGTGATCTGATTTTGTTATTTAATAAAGCTCTTTGTGATTCTATAGCGCCAATCTATCAGGTGTGATGAAAGATTGTGTTAAGATCTAAGCAGTGATTCTTAACATGGGCCCTGTGACCCACGCGTAAGCCTGAGGAATTGGCTTGGAGTTGGCCCAAAGAAAGTAGATGGACTGCGAAATTCTTTTTTTTTTTTTTTTTTTTAACATTGACGTAAAATTATGTGAACATAAATTGCCTTATTTTGGCTTCAACATGAAGTTCAACATGAAAAGCTGATGAATAGACACCAGGGGCAAGTGTATCCATTATTTAGGATTTATATTTTCTACTACATTTTGTTTTTGTAAATAAAAATGTATTTCTTGTTACATGCAATTTCTATTTGTGCTTATGTGGGCCTCAAATTTTTTTGACATCAAAAATGCCACAAGGAAGAAAACATTCAGAAATACTGAGCTAAAGGTTTAATTTGCTTGAAACCATTTTTCCTAAATCGTTAAAAGTGCTGAGAAGGGTGCTGACTGATGTAATTAACTGCCACTTGTTCTGTAATAATAGTGATTTTCTATGCGTAGCCTAGATTTGGCACAAGGCCGAAAATATGGAGGTGCCCACTGAGGATCGGACTCCCTACTGAGTTGTAAGTGTTCTAGCGACACAAACTTGTTAACTATTACTCCACTTCGCGGTGCCCAAATGATTTTCTACGGGTAGCTTAGAAAATGTGAAGCACCCAGTGAGGATCGGACTCACTACTCAGTCGTAACTGATCTCGCAAGACAAACATACTAACCATTACACTTATATCCTAGTGACCCCACTTGTACTGTAATGATAGCTATGAGACACAACGCATAAAAAGAAACACAAGACATTTGAACAGGCGTGCTGTCACTTGGTCTCCTGGGAAGAAAATAGCAGATTGTATTTATGGCAAAATCTCAACAAAATTTTAAATCCCATTTGTGTGTGTGCTTGTATTTGTGTGTGGGTGGGTGTGTATATATATGTGTGTGTGTGTGTCTGTGTGCGTGTGTGTGTGTGAGAGAGAGAGTGAGAAAGAGAGAGAGAAAAGAGGGAGTTAGGGCGGAGAGACAGCAAGATGAGAAATACCAGTGAAATGACTAAAAAGGTTGAAATAATTTCGTTTGTAGGCAGGAAAATGTTTGCATTAATAGAAAAATGTCAATTTTGGAGGTTGTTGATAAGTAATCATATTAAATTGGATGAATTTTTCTCTCTTAATTCCGTAAGATGTCAGATCAAAGGCCTAAATCCAGAAAAACTGACAATTTTGATCTTTTGTTTCGACATGAGAGGGCGCTGGGTGCGGAAAGTGGACACTAAATTAGCCTGTGCTATTTTTTATTAGTAGTAGTAATAGTTGCACATAGAGTCACTGCTGGCGTTGATATTTTATTATTTGTAGTAATAATAGTCCTCTGACAGTCGATGGTAATTTGTTTTTATTAATAGTAGCAGTAGTAGTTTGCATTAGGAATCCTATGAGATATCTAATAAAAGCGGGGGCATTTATCATTAAGGAAATTTTCTGATTCCCTGGAGCTCATTCAGACCACCCGATCATTAATTTCGCACTTTTTGACCCTTTAAATAATTTTCTTCCCCCCCCCCCTTTTTAAAACTCCCTGTTTATTGCATAGTGAGAAAAATTCTGCCTCTCCACTTATTAAGACCTCGTCTGTGTTAAGCATCTAAGAGTGATCGTTGTTGTTTTGTTTGATCGGATCCTTTTTCAGCAGAAAATAAGGGTAGGAAAGTCCCCAGGGGTGGCTATGGAGGACTTCCACACCCACTGAAAATCATTTACACCCCCGCCTATGAAAATAATGTGAGCTAAGTTTGGTGTACAAATTAAAAATCGCTCCTCTCTTATCATTCTGGCGACGGCCTTGAAATGATGTGCAGCGTCAGGACTTTGTTTTGTCTTGTAAAATAATATCATTTAAAATTCTGGCTTTTAGCCAGGTACAACAATGATCACAGGTAACGGGTGAAAATACACAACTCACCTCACCAAGTAAGTCTTGTGATTTCGTAAGATTAGTTAATTCTGAAAAAAAAAAACAAAAAAAAACGTTAGTGCACCCAATAAGGATCGAAATCACTACAAGTGCGATTTGTTAATGTTAACCATCGCGCTATAATCGACGACAAGATCGACTTTATTGACACTCACTAAACATGACTTAGGAAGGTTCAATGCCAAATGTAATAAATTAACGTGAGAAGATCGTGTTGCGCCAGACTGTTAAATAAAACGATCTAATGTGCCTTTAAAAAATCAGTAAATAATACTGAACAACCACTGCACAACTATCTCAGCCACGTGACAAACCTGAGCTTTTCATTAGTGTTGGATAAAAATTAGAAGTAATAATTTATGAAATTTATTTCGCCTGACACAGGGCCAAAAATAATGAGCACTCGAGAAGATTAAATGTGACCTGGGAACTCATCAAGGGAACAAAAAAGCTTGCTACTCTCACCGCTCTACGGCAGACAATCCTTAATAGTTACTTTCTCATTTTCTTTCTTTGTGTGTGTGTGTGTGTGTGTGTGAGTGTGTCTGGTTATTTACTGCAAATTTATTCCTTGCATATAATCTGGCACGAAGTCAATACATTAACAGAGTATATACTTGCTAAGGCACCCTACACCCGAGCTTCTGATTCGGTTATTTGGCGCACATCTACACATAATATGAATTTTCTCAATAAATATATATCACCCGAAATGATGGCATTTAAAACTGATGAGACTTTGGGAAAAATTATCATTTTAACAATTATACAAAAACTAGATCGTTGACGACATGATAAAATCCCAAACCATTATAAGACAGGGTGGTCCGAAAGTCTTGTCACCCGTACATTGTATAATTTTCTATAGCTGACACGAGCTCCTAGTGTCTGGTAGATAAGCTGCTTGCAAGTGGATGGACACATGATCATGTGCATTCTGGCAAGAGCATGGAGGAAGTGCGACATGATTTCACTGCAAGATTCGGCAAACCTACTCCTCCGAAGAGGACGATACTGCGATCTCACAGGAGCAATTAAGGACAAACCGAGGACAGGACGACCCTCAACGCGAAGGGACACATGGGCAGAGATGTTACGATCATCCAGAAAGTTACTACGAAAACGGTCTTCCGAGCTAGGAATTCCCAAAACCACAATGTTAACATACAGGACAAAAGATCTTGATTTCGTCAATGAACGTGAATAAACTGAATCCAGTACATTTACTTTGTATTACTGTATTACTTATTGTTCCATTGTTTTCCTTGCGTTTTGCTAAGGGTGACAAGACTTTTGGACCACACTGTACTTTAACTGGGCAACATTTATTGCAAAATATATTTGGTTTAAATCATCTTCTATGTGGCGTATCACTTTAGGCTATCTTCACAACTTCCTATTCTATGTAGCTCTTAGTAAAGTTTGGCATTTTGTGATCTCCTGTCCTGCCAACCATTTATGCAAGTCTGTTAGTTTATACGCTGCTTCCCTCTGTTCTTCTTGCCATCAATATATCCTGTGAGTGGCAAATTTGCTAAGCCCCCCACCCCCTTTTCTCATTACGCGACCTAGAAACTTACTCTGTCTGATGGTATGTTTAAGTGTCGTTTTTGTCTCCATTTTCTCTAAGACATCATTGTTGTTCACGTGTCTAGTTCATTTGTGTTCTCAGCTTCAGTAGAACCATATTTCTCTTGTGTCAACTCTCTTCTACATCTTTTTATGAGATTGTCCAACATTCACTGGCATATAGAAGTACCGATAATACATAACAATTCAGTACACTTTGTTTGCGTGTCTAATGAATTCTTTATGTTTCTTAATAGTTTACTTAACTATTTGAAGGCATCTTTCTACTATCCCAACGTGTCTTCGAATTTCGGTATCGCGTTTTCCATCCTCTGTTAAAACATTTCCTATATTTTTTGAAGCATTTCACTCCAAGCAAGGTGGGAGTGCCACGAGTACATAGGGGGTTACAGTTACAGAGAAAAGACTGGGTAAGGGAGGTGAGGAATGGATAAAACGAAGAACAGGGATCAAGGCATCGGAATGACGTTGCCTTTAAATTTTTGAAGATTGTAGTTATCAGGGAAGCAATTAAAAGGAAGGAGGCTCCACTGTCGAGAAGTGCGAGAGAAGAAGCTGCTGGAGTAGAAGTGGTGGTTACATTTAACTGTTTCAAAAGTAAAAAGGTGGAACCCAAATGCCAATCTAGTAGCAAGCTTAACTTCAAGTAGTCGGGTCACCAAAGAAAATAGCTCGTCAGAGCAGTTGCCAGGTCGAGATGAACAGCTGGGGCGCCAGACAATATATGTCAGCAGTATTCAATGCATAGAAGAATGGTTGATTTAACCTTCTAGTACGACATAGAGAACCAACTTTCCTTACGGTAGATGCAGCTATTGATTCAGTGTAGTTACTCCACCTCAGGTCAGTGGAAAACGTGAGGCCAAAAAGGCGCAGCGAGACGCTCTCATGCCGATAGGGAGCAGGAAGGTTTCTCTATGGTGGTTAAATGAAAGCAGTTTCGATCTGGAGACATTCAAATTTACAAGCCATTTCCTGCCCCAGTTAACCACTGATTAGATGTTCTTTTGGAGATCAACGGCTAGGTTAGCTTTGTCAGCACTGCCAATTTACTTCTGAGACAGGAATAAATGGTAATGTCGTTTGCGTAGATGCCAACTTGAGAGCTGATGACATCAGGAAGATCATTGTTGAAGATCAGAAAAAGTGTAGGATCCAGAGTTTGTATGAAAGGAATAGGAAGAGAACCCGATCAGGATGACCTTCATTTCATGATTGGATAGGAATGATTGGATTAAATCAAATAATTGTCAAATACGGTATCCCTGAAGCTTACGTACAAGGCCACCATGCTGACAAACGCCTTCGAGATGTCTAGAGCCACAGATCGATTTTAAGTTTAATTGTAATTCTGTTTTTAAATGTGTAGTGGCATCAACATAAATATCATTTTGTTCGATAAAGTCCCAAAAGACGAAACGCGTCACATGAAAACGTTTTCGACTTTATCACAGATTTTCCTAAAATTCTCATGTATCTCTGAAAACGTTACAAGTTCTATTATGAGGTATGTAATTAAGGACAAAACGCGTCAGGCGAAAACTTTTTCCATTTTGTCATAAATTTCCCTATAATTATTCTTGATACATAAAAATAGAAATATCATTTCCCCATTCATAAGAATATAAATAAATAACAAAAAATTATGTTAATAAATTATGTTAATAAATAAATAATTATAAATGTTAATAAATAAATAATTATAAATTATAATAGTAATTATGTTAATAAATAATGTTAATAAATAAATAACAAACATAAATAAAACGTTTTCATGAAAATTTGATCGAAATAAATAGGTGTACATCTATAATAAATTTATAATACTTGAGTTCACCCAATACAAGACTGGAGAGCCAGTCAAGGTAGAGGCTTAATGTGACAAGGTCTATAATGTGATATGAATCAAAGAGTGGGTAGTTGAAAGTGACAAGGCTTTCGGATCACCCTGTAGATTGAAAGAAAATATATCACGTAATCCATTAGGGTTGTAGGGACACCAATACACTGCAGTGACTGTGATGTTTTCTCGGAGAAAAAAAAATGAAATCAAAACCGGCCTGGGGAGTATTGGACTCCGTCAAGCAAGATAGCTACCCAAATCTATAGGATGCAGTCTGTTCTGCTATATACCCATAAGTAATTCCCTATGTGTAAATAGCTGTGGAAAGGAGAGATGGATTCATACCTTCCCCGAGGTTATTAGCTCGTAAGTCACTGTAATGAACTCAACTGGAATTCGAACTTGGCTCTCCGATTACCTCCTAGCACCTATCCACTAATCCACTGTGCATATACAAAGAGGACGTACCAATAAAACTTATAAGAACAATAATTGGTTCGCAATTTGGTTGGATTCAAATATAGTCTGTATAGAGGATTTACACCGGGTAAACTTTGAAAACTTTAATTTGAAAAAATTATTCACATTTCTTCTCTTTCCTGTATTCTACTGACTGCATGAGCAAGATTACTATAAAACTATGACGCTAAAATCATGAGACGGACCGTTTCTTTTCAATAGAAGAAACCAAATACTCTTGTTTTTTAACTGTCAGAGATAATTTCGTTTGGCCATTTTTTTTTCTATCTCAGCTTAATTAAATTCCATATTTTGCGCTAACCGAATTTGACAATTCGTTTGTACTTTGGGGAATGAACTCATAATGCTGCTTACCTCTGCACTCATAAACTTCCTCTCTCTCTCTCCCTCTCCTTCTCTGTCTTTCCTTCTTCTAAGATTTTTCTCTACAAGAACAACATCAATAATCTCATAAACAACTCAAAGTGTACCCCATCTTTTCCGGCTTTAGTCTTTTTTTTATCGACTGCGAACACGTCATCTTCTCTTATAAAGTGTTTAAAATGACGAAGCTTTTTTTTAATCATTTCACCTCAAGCAAGGCAATAAAGTCACTAAGACACAGTGCAAGGGAGGGGAGCTTACTGCGTGTGAAAGAATATAAGAAACAGAAAAAAAAACGGTATTAATGCACGAGAATAATAACATAAAATATAAAATATAAAAGTGGACACTGAGGTCAAAACCGACGAGCGACAGTCGCCCCTCGGTGCTTACTACGTTCTGTGTTTACTGAAATGTCCACTTTTATATTTACATACGCTCTATCGCTGATATTAAGTGACACTTTTACCTGTAAACTTAGCATATCTAAAAATATATATTTTTATCATACAAATGAAACCTTTTCGCCGACCTAGTATTGAGCATAAATTCATAAAGTCTAGGTACCATAGGATAAAGCTTACCAAAACAATTACCATGAAAGTATTTATAGAAAAAGGTATAGGAAAGCTACATTAGAGCGATAGGAAAGTGACTGAAGCCGAGATAACAGGACAGGACCTATGACATTGCAGATTCTTCTTTATCAAGGAGCTGTAAATAGATTAGATTTTAAAAATTGTATCTCTTTCAAAATTAATCAAGTTGAGATGCCCTGAAGATAAATCGGTTATGTTTTTATTTGGATATAAAAAATAATTACTTATTTTTATAAAAGTTATTTGAAAATAAAACTGCTAATGAGACGAATTTTTTTATATAAAACCAAGCAAAAATATTGCCAGAAAATGCATTTCATCATTAGTGAACCACTGGTTTTGCACCTTAATTATTTTTCTTCAACACAGGTCCTATGCTTTTTCTTTCTGAGAGAAACTTATGAATTCCTCTGAATAATAAGGAAGGAGAGCTTGGAAAACATAACGCTCATGGATCAAGAGAGGTAAAAGAATGTAGTGAGCCACTTCCCAGTTGGGTTTGTTGAATGGATGGCGGAAAGTGGGGCTGGACCTTAGCAAAGGGAGAGAAACTGCTAAGAACCACACTAGATAGGAAATTATGGAGAGCCATGATCTATGTCCTGAAATGACTCAGCACATAGAAGAAGAACTAGTCATGTCCATTGGTACATGGCCAAATTGAACAGAAACAAAGCGGCAGGGCCAGACGGAATTGTATTGATGCTGGCAGCCTTAGACAAGATTACAGAAATAATAAATGAAATCTACAACAGTGGGGATATACCGGATGGCCTAAATAGATTTATTTTCAAGAAACGAAGTGCAAACAGATGTGGACTCCATCGGACAATCAAGCCTAATGAGCCATATAAATAAAATTACCATTCGAATTCTGAAGGTAGTGAGCAAAATCAGACCAGAAAATAGGTAAGGAACAGTGCAGGTTCGTCAAAGACACTGGAAAAAGGAACGTGATATTTGTTCTCAGAATGTTATCAGAAAGAGCAATATAAATGCAGAAGGGCGTGTATCTGTGTTTTATGGATTACGCAATGGCGTCCGATAACGTACGCCAAAAATTAGTATGTTAGAGCTGCTCGGCTATCTTGACATATTTGGGAAGGACATAAGAACAATCAAGAACCTCTACTGGCAGCAAACTGCTTCCATACAGATGGAAAAGGAGTTCAGCAGGTATCTAAAAATAGAAAGGTGTGTAAGACAAGGATATGTCTTCTCACCAGACTTATTCAGCCTATAGAGCGAGGCGATTCTGAAAGAACTAAAAGTACTACCAGTAATATTATTGTCGGCTACAATCTTAATAACATAATATATGCATATGTGCAGTGTTGATAGCAGACACAGATAAAAGCCAGCAAAACTCTTACAGAATGTAGTGAAGGAAAGCGAGGAGAAAGTATTAAAAATCAACTGCAAGTAGACATAATGCATAGTTGTTAGCAAAAGGATGAAACCAAAGTGTAAAACACGTGCAGAAATTTAAATATCTGGGAAGTATTTTTACAGAGGACGGAAAGTGTGACACTGAAATCCGAAGATGTACTGGGATGACCAAAAATGCCTTCCAAAAGCTAAGCAGAGTACTAAGAAATAAAAAAAAAACTTCGTTAGAAACAAGTAAAAAAAAATAAACTGTTACTTCATATCTATCCTCATATATGGCAGTGAATGCTGGACAATCTCCTCAAAGAAGAGACTTAAAGCAACAGAAATGTCGGGGGAAAGAAAGAAGTCACACGGAGCAAGATCGTACTGTGATATTCTTCTGGCCCTTGAATTGTCGCTTGCCCAGGGTATTGTGAGCTGGTGCATTGTCGTGGTGAAGCAACCACAATTTGTCCTGCCACAACTATCGTCTCTTCTCGCACACTGAGCGAAGCAAACGCCACAAGATCTCTTTATAGAGTTTCTGATTGTTCGTCTGTCCATGTAGCAAGAAATCATTGTAAACGATGCCTATATCTCACACAGCATATCCAGTCTCGTTACTTATCAGACAGACACCGAAATTTTTGGTCTTATTACAATTTTAATTTTTTTTTTTTTTTTTGCCGAGGGGTGAAGTTAGATAAAATAATAGCGGTGTCAAGGTAAAAGCGTCCTTTTCCCACTACGCTTTTTTTGCGGGCTCGAAGCCCAAGTTTTGCCAATAAAAAATTTCTTGACTCTGCAAAAATGATTCAGAAGCCGTAGAAAAAGGAATTGATCCATAATTAAATACCGAATATTCATGACATACTATAGTTTGTCTTTCGTTGCAAAAAGATCTTTCGTTTGCCTTACAAGAGGAACAGTGTTCAAAAAACCTGACTATGGAGCTTTGTTTGGTTTGTTTTGTTTCACGGCATATCAACACCTCAATGGGTTATTTAATGCCGACAAGATTTTTATTCCTGGTAATATTTTTTTCAAAAATATATTGCTGGTAATAATTTTTATAAAAATGTATTGTTAGTATTAAAAACTATTTTTACGCTTTCATAGTGATTTGACCCCAGTTTGGGGAAGGGTAACTATTTGCCCGGAGCTGAGACTCTGACAGGTGCTACCACCCCGAGTCAGGTTGGACTTGGAAACACCAGCAATTAAAAGGTGGTCCCACGATCCTCAAAACCTCCTGATCAGAAGCCTTGCTGTTGGACGTAGTTTATCGTTTTACCCAGGACGCGGATGTAGTTTATCGTCATACCCAGGACGGCTGATTAAGGAAGAATAGAAGACTTGTGATGAAAGGAAATCAAACTGAAACGTTTATACTTATTGTATTAATTTCCCCTTTTAAATACTGGCTCGTTTGTTTATTTTATAAAGAAATTATCAAAACGAAGATCAAGAGGAAGATTGTACACGTCGCTTGTAAGTACGTTTGTGACTGATAAGTCCAATGCGAGACACGCATACAGGTTGGCAACAATTCCAACTGAAAGTCTAGCTTGGGCTCGAATGTATAGCGTTGCAGTACTTGCACCTTTCCTCTTGTCTATGAGAGCGGCCCTGCAGGTATTTTCAGAGATGGAAACATCATGGCTGGTGGTGAGACGCGAGGCGTCACGGTTCTCAGCTAGGGTTGATCATTGGCAATGGTTGATATGACAGGCACCAAAGGGTTTTTTCAGGCAATCTTTGAATCGCA